>JAVFKF010000086.1:0-206952 GCA_036926295.1 Pachydiplax longipennis | reverse complement strand
GTTTACATTATTCCATGAAGTTTCTCGACCGAAAAATGCAACGAAAGACGATTGTTTCAAGTAGTCACGTGCCAGATACCTTTTTAAAATGAAAACTAACGAGAAAAGATTTCTGATCTCTTCTTTCAAATTCCTTTGAAACTATCAGAATCCCTTTAAATATCTCTAATCCATGACTCAAGATATACTGTTTATGTGTTTACTGAATCCTGGGCGGAAAGGGAAAAGGTTTCGAAATATCTATTGAGAGGAAAATTTAGATCGTTGGGAGATATCGAAATTCATGTTGCGGAAATAAACTTTTTTGCACTTTTTTGTTATCTGTAGGTAGAATAGTTCAAAAGAGGCGGCAGTAATGTTGTGGAATTCCATTCAATGGATGAACTTTGATGAAAGAAAGCTAAGGAGGAAGTTTCCTTTTCTTTATTTTTTATCGAACGGTAAAGTTGTATCGGTTTTGAAAGTAACAAGTTTCTAAAACAATGAAGACTTTCACCTTATATTTTTCCTTTGTATTACCCGTTAAGTTGTCATTTATACTTCCTAACATAAATGTTCGTACACTTGGGGTGAAAAGTAAATAACCGTCTTCCTTGACTAAAAGAATGGATGAAAGTAAGAATGATAACCAACGTGACGGAAGTGAACGTTATATTACGAAAATCAAATAATAATGTATTGATAAAAAAATAGATACAATTGAAAAATTGGAAGACTTTGTAATCAACTGTGATGATCGAAAAGGGCCAAAATTGTCGAAATTTATAATCTTTAAGTGCGATGCGTCACGTATTTCCGTTATCCGAACATAACAATATTTTACACAGTTTAATTTATCACCAAATGGAACAGTTTTAAGGAGCGTCTCGAAAGAAATTCTCAAAAAAAATTTATGAACAAGGACCCTAGTGTGCATACAACAAAAAACTATCGATTGAAATGAGAGAGTGAGATCTGAGAGGGTGGACGGAGAGCCCTATTTCAACGAAATTTGGAGCAGTATTTTAAAAGTTTAGCGGGAAGTGAAACGTTTCTTGGAAACCGTAATTCAGCGCGGGGACAAAAGGTTGCTGACCCTCTTTTTTGGCCCTTTCAGTTTCTATCACCTCATAATTGACCTTTCCGAGAAAGATTGAATCACGCTGCATAATACAGGCGAAACCTTTTTAAATGCTATATTTTATAGGATCAAATGATAATAGGTTGGTGAGTCTTTAATGGTGAAGTTATTTCCTCCATTAAACGAAAGATTAAGCAATATTGGCACACGATATCTGTGAGACGCAATTTATGATCCAGCCATGTTCTAGTTTAATCTTTTGCGTGTAAATTAGTTGTGATTCTCCTGAACTTTAGAGGAAACACTATGTTTTTAAGACATGTTTAAAACTCAACGATGTACATCTTTCTCGAGTACAAAAACTGTGATGAAATAAAAAAGTAGAATTCTGTCACCAGAAAAATATTTTAAGGGGATTGTTTGGTAAGATAAATAATGATGTTTGACTATATTGCGTTTCTATATCGATTCAACTTCAACGATAGAAAACAAGAAATTTTCAGATCATTAGGGCAGCGAATCTCGACCATTGTTCCCTCACGTAATTTAACTCGAATCATCTCAACCTCATTCATTAACTTTCACAATTTTTTTCATGTTCGCTGCATTATACGAGTGTGTTCAAAAAGTAAGGTGACTTTTCAAATTTCGCAGGCTACGCCCGTTCGATTTTCGATTTTTTTATGTCATGTTGGTACACTTGTCCCGAACATCTGTACAAATTTTCAAGTGTATAGCATGTTTAGTTTGTTTTTGACAGATATAAAGGTTAGACGTATTTTGGTGTGCTCGGCGATTTTCTGCTGTGATATAAATGGATCAAAGAATTTGCAGCAAATTTTGTGTAAAAAATAGAATAAAGTTCTCCGAAACACTTAAAATGTTGACAGTGGCATACGGTGAGTCTAGTCTGAGTAAAAAATACGTTTATAAGTGGTACAAGCTCTTCCAAGATGGACGAGAAGATGCCAATCACGAGCCTCGCTCTGGATGCCCCAGCACGTCAACAACAGATGAAAACGTTGAAGCAGTGAAGAAAATTGTTTTGGAAAATCGTCGAATCACTATCAGAGAAGTTGCTGAGGATGTTGGCATATCGGTTGGCTCGTGCCATGAAATTTTTTCGAATAGTTTGGGCATGAGACGTGTGTCAGCGAAGTTTGTTCCGAAACTGCTTAATTTTGACCAGAAGAATCGTCGCATGAGCATCGCTCAGGAGCTGCTTCATGACGTCAATGATGATCCTGATTTGCTGAAAAGGGTTATAACTGGTGACGAATCATGGGTATATGGTTATGAAATTGAAACCAAAGCCCAATCGTCCCAATGGAAGAGCCCAGGAGAGCCAAGACCGAAGAAAGCACGCCAAATTCGATCAAATATCAAGGTTCTGCTCACTGTTTTCTTCGATTACCGTGGCATAGTGCATCAGGAGTTCCTACCACTAGGTCGTACGGTCAATAAGGAGTATTACCTTGAAGTTATGCGTCGTTTGCGAGAAGCAATACGAAGAAAGCGTCCGGAATTGTGGGAAAACAATTCATGCCTTTTGCATCACGATAATGCACCTGCTCACTTATCGTTGTTTGTGAGAGATTTTTTGGCCAAAAACAACACCACAATCGTGCCTCAACCACCATATTCACCGGATTTAGCCCCATGCGACTTTTTTCTGTTCCAAAAACTGAAGAAACCTATGAAAGGACGGAGTTTTGCAACGATTGAGGAGATAAATACTGCATCGCTGGAAGAGCTCAAGAAAGCTATACCAGAAAATGCTTATCAGAAGTGTTTCGAGGATTGGAAAAAGCGTTGGCACAAGTGTATTATATCTGAGGGGGACTACTTTGAAGGGGACAACATGAATATTGATGAATAAATAAGTTTTTCATAGAAACATAAAGTCACCTTACTTTTTCAACACACCTTATGCTTGCATTCCAAATCGCCGATTCTTAAACGACTTTAAAACAGATGATTTGATACATCTCTAAAAGATTCTTGCTAATGAAAGCCTCATGCGCAAAAATACTTCTAAGAAAGACAGTCGAGTGTTTCTTAGAGAACTATTGCGCTAAAAAAATCCAAACTGCAAGACTAGAAAAGATATTTGGAGAAAAGGCCAAATAAAGATATTCATAGTGATTTCAATCAATTTTATGATGTTTTAGGAATGATCCGATGATATCATATTTAGTCAGAAATCATTATCACTCTCCTTAATCTCAATCACGATAGTAATATTAATAAACGTCACAATTTCCGGGAGAGACTGAGACTTATAAGGTTCTTCTCACATCAAACCCTAAGTCTTTAGGGATAAAAAATGGATTTTTTGAGAAGAATAACCATAGGAAAGGCAAGAGCGTAGTTCCGATTCTACCATGCATTTCATGGGGATGAAGAAATCTTATTTTAGGGCCTTCCCGATTAGATATTGAATCGAAACTTTGGAACAAGTCAGAATGGCACATATCTAATATTATTTTGCTACATTCTCTCACAAAAGGGTCCTGAGTTCGACGCTAGGCGGTCTTTTGCGCGATTTTTTGCAAACGGATTTGAGGCCGTTCTCGGTGCGATAGAGCAATCAAAATCACGATGTTTGCAGATGAGATGGTCTTTCATAGTACCAAAGGAAGAAATGTTACCAATTGACCGTGAGTTCGACGCCAAGTGGGTGCAAAATTCTTCGGTATAAAATGCATGGCGGTCAATTTTCACAATTACTTTGAATGCTTATCCGATAACAGGCAATGATATAAAATGAAATGTACATAGAGGTAATTCATATAATTCATTTACGCTGTTCGCCATTCCTCTAATTGCTCTTGGTTCCATGCCTAAGCGTCATTTATTTCTACCATGTATTTCAAAGAGGGAAAGCGAAATCTTATTTTAGGACCTTCGCGATAAGATATTGAATTGAAACTTTGGAACAGGTCAGAATGCACTTATCTAATATTAATATGCAATAGTTTCGCACGATCGGGTCCTATGTTTTGTAAGTCGAGCGAACGGGCTAGCTATTTAAGGTGGCGATGTGACGAAGTAGCATAAAGGCTATTGTTATTTTGAATTGTTTTAATTTTTATGATTTTTAAAAAAGGATTACATTGTATTGGGCATTTGTTTTCATTTAAATGAAGTGGCCTGTGGTGGCACTCTGGTCACAGAGGACTGAAATATAAGCGAGGTGACCGTAAGAGGGAAGAAGAATTTTCCATTTCGCTATCGAGTTGCAGCACTTCACCCCAGAGGAAATAACCGTGGAGAAGGTGGACGAACACTGTGTGAACGAAGGAAGGCACGAGCAGAATACGGCTAAGATGGCGGGGAATCTGAGGCCACAGAAGAAATCGCCGAAAAATGGAAAGACCGCGCGATCAGCAAGCAGCGTCACTGCCTGTGAGGTGGATTCTTTTGGTTTTTTGTGTCAGTAAAGAAAACCGTCACAATATATATGTGTGTGTGTGTGTGTGTGCGCGCATTGCAAGGCAAGGCATTGAAAAAAATTTTCAAAGATTTTAGCAATGCCTTTCTTAGGGAAGAATTTCGCCCCCTTCTGGCTTCGAACTCACGGTCATTTTGCAACATTTCCTCCATTCGTAAGATAGAAGACTACCTCAACTTCACCTCCGAGATTTTGGTTCCTCCATCTTACCGATAAGTGCCTCAAAATAATATTTTAAACGGATTTTTGAAAATTATTTTGAGGCACTTATCTGTAAGATAGAAGAATCAAAATCTCGGAGGTATCATTTGAGGTAGATGACTATGGTTCTTATGGAAGAAATGTTGCCAAATGAAGGTGAGTTCGACTCCAGGTGGGTGCGAAATTCTTCCATAAGAAATGCATTGCTACAATTTCTGAAATTTTTATTCAGTGCTTTCCCGATAAGCTGGAAAGATAAAACCCAGAAGGGTGACAGAAGCGTTTGAAATCCTTCTTTCATGAGGTTCACTGTTTCTCCAGTGGTCCTTGGTTCGATGCAAGACGGTCATTCCGATTCCACTATGCATTTCAAATGGGGAAAACTGAATCTTATTTTGGGATATTCCCGATAAGATATTGCATGGAAACTTTGGAATAAGTCAAAATGGCACTTATGTAATATTAATATGCTAATTTCTGTCACGAAAGGGTCCTGAGTTCGACGCTAGGCGGTCTTCTGCGCATTCTTTGCAAACTGTTTTGGGGCCGTTCTAGGTGCGATAGAGCAATCAAAATCACTTTGTATGCAGGTGAGATGGTTATCTATTGTACCAACTGAAGAAATTTTACCAAATGGCCGTGAGTTCGACGCCAAGTGGGTGCAAAATTCTCCGATATAAAATGCATGGTTACGGTTTTACCTATAATGACAAAGTGTTTGAATGCGGGAATCGCCCGGATATTATTGGAGAACTTTTATAAGGATGGTAAAACTGTAAAAAAGGGACCGGAAATAAACGTCCAATGTATTGACGAGGAAGCCATTGCGCCTCACTGAACGTTATTGAGGGAAAAGAACCGGAAATGTGGCCCGAACCGATGGATGAAAAGGATCTCCTCTCGCACTATGATTTAGCTACTGTTCCAGATAAGGCGAAGGAACCGTTCAGGGCGACACTCAGCGAATCCTCCGACATCTTCGCTCATCCCTCTGCTCCTCTAGGACACATGAATTGGGAAAACACGAAATCGACGTATGGGGAGCGGAATCTATTAAAAAACGGCCATATTTTGTTCCGCACTCATTACGACCGATTTTAGATGAAGCTATTTCCCAGATAAAAAACAGTTACAAATAATATTTTAAGTTAATTATTTAGTTGTAAGGTAAATACATGTATGGTGTCATTATGTGGAATTTGTATGCTTATCATAGTACGTATTTTTGTTAATGTTTATCACTGATATGTTATGTAGGCATAAAAAAACTGCCACAAGGCTTTCAGCCTACCTGTAGTTTGTACAATAATAATAATAATATGTTAAATCAAGGAGTAATCTCACCATCTACCAGCCCCTGGTCTAAATTTGTTATGAAGTCGCAACCTAGCTTCTAACCGCCTTTCTTTCAATGATGCCCAACTTGCATCTGAGAGCATCTTCGTGACGCTTACCTTTTTCTCGCAGCATTTTTTAACGAAACGTATCGCTTTGCTCCGAACTTGAGAATTCGTTAAAAATGCTACGAGAAAAAGATCTATAAGGTCTATAAGATCTTTATGCAGGCGAGATTGAGACTGAAAAGTCTCTTCTTCCATCTAACCTTTCGTCAATAATATTACATACATAAAAAGTTTGTGTAGGTGAATAGAGAAATAGAGAGGAAAAATTTAGAAGGGGTGGATTCGAAAAAAACCTAAGGTGATATCTTAGGAAAAAAGATCCACTGTAGGAAAACACCCGCAAAGAAGGGGGTGTGAATAACCTGCGCAAACCTACTGATAGCACAAGCTAAAAGTTATGAAAGAAAACTGTGTATAAATAGAAAATTACAGAAGCAGTACTATAAAGAAATTAAAAAAAACAATAATATAATAAAATCAGAAAAAGGAAAAAAATGCAGTAGTAAACAAAGTAAATAAAAAATATGATAAAAACGTAAGATAAGACAAACTAAAATAAAAAAAATAATAATAAAATAATAAAATTAAATCAAAAAGAGTAAGTTGCAGGAATACATCACGAGAAAATAATAAATATCTTAAAAGATAATAGAATAAAACATTGAAATAATAAAAATTGTTATGAGAATGAAACATGCAAAAATGACATATGAGAAATTTAGCAGTTAATTAAGGAAGAGCAAATTAATAAACACGTACGTTAATAATGGAAATATTATTATATAAAATGACCTAAGAACAGGTACAAAGGACAATTAATATATGTATATAATTATGCAGTGAGAAGGAACGGTCATCCTAGTGTTGATCAGTGCAGAAGTAGCTATATTGTGGGATAGAAGGAGCAGTATCAATTGGGTGATTGATTCGCTAGAAGATGAGTTAGACATTTTTTCTTGAAAGAACGGGTTAAAATAGATCATTGTATATGAGGTGGAAGTGCGTTCCAATGCTTAGTGGCAGTTACTACAAAGGATTTGTGAAACATTTCCATCCTATGATTTGGAATGAGTAAGTTGTTTTTTCCCCGAGTATTGCAATTGTGAATAGATTCTAAGCTGAGAAATTCAGAGAAGAGGTATTCCGGAGTTTGCGTTCGCAAGACGCTGAAAGCTGACTATCGAGGCTACTACGAACTTTCCCATCCCAAAGCATGTTAAGGGAATTCAGTCGTTCTTAGGGTTGGTCGGATACTACAGGAAGTTTATCCATAACTTCAGTGGTATCTCGGCTGCATTGACCAAATTAACTTGTTAAAATTTGGAGTTTCTATGGACAACTGCGGCACAGGAAGCTTTCGACATATTGCGGCGGTGTCTCACCTCTCAACCTGTTCTGAAATATCCGGATTTCTCGAGGCCCTTCATTCTTACGACGGATGTAGGATCTCAGGAGCTAGAATACGGAGAGTACCCGATCGCGTTTGCAAGCCGTCAGTTACAATCACCGGAAAAATCTTATTCGGCGACGAACTAGAATGTCTGGCGGTGATAGCAATGGTGAAGAAATTCCGAGTCTATCTCTTAGGAAACCACTTCATCTTGAACACAGACCATAAACCTCTTCGATGGTTACTTACGCTGAAGGAGCCCAAACCAAGACTTCCCCGGTGGATTATGGAATTAACCGAGTATTCCTTTGATATTAAGTATCGCCCGGGTAAGAATATCCCGCACTCAGACGCTCTCCAGAGCCCCACAAGTAATAAACGTAATGGAGGATAGGAGTGAGGCCGGGACCGTCCAGTACGAACCGTGTTGGGATGAAATGCGTATAGTCCAGGAACAAACAAGCTGCCCCGATATATACCCCTACGTGAACTAGCGCAGAAGAATGACCCTGCCTACTTCTTTGATGAGAGAGGAATTTTATTTAAAGTGCATCCAGGACAACCAGAGCCAACAGCCACGATCTACGCCCCAAGGACGATGCGAAATAGTATATTGGCTAGGTGTCACGACATTCTATTAGCAGGTCCCCTGGGGTTCGACAAAACCTTGGTTTGATTTGGTTCGCCGCCACTTTAATTGGGAAGGTTGCTATTCAGACACGCGTAGATACGTTCAAAGCTGTTTATCCTGTAAAAAGCGCAAAGCAAGGACCTCTCAGATACCGATCGAACCCGTTACAGAGGCCTCCTACCCTCTGGAGAAGTTGGCAATGGACCACGAAGGGAAACAAGTACATCTTGATTGGTCAAGATTATTTCACGCGGTACCCCGAGACGTTCGCGATTCCAGATCAGTCGGCTGAGACAGTGGCGCGTGTGTTCGTCGAGCAAGTTATTTGCGGACATGGAGTCCCTAAATACTTACTGACTGACAGAGGGGCAAACTTTACTTCAAAACTAATGCAGGAAGTATGCCGTGTACTGCGAATTAGATCAATCTTCACATCACAATCCTGCTGCAAATGGCCGGATGGAACGCGCGCATCAGTCGTTTACCGCAGTCATATCGCACTATGTATCGCAGGACCACAGCGACTGGGACGAGCAGCTTAACTTTGCTCTATTCGCTTATCGGAACGCAAGGCATATAGTCACAGGCTATGCTCCTGCCTACCTGATGCATGGGCGAGAGTTGGCAATCCCTTGGGACACCATGGAGCACCACTACCGGAGCGACCGCCCTACGCAGAGGATCCATCATATGGTGAGGAGCCGCAGCGGCGAATGCATCTGGCACATGAGCAAGCAGCTGCGTGTGATCGCCAAAACCGAGAGTTGGAGCTCGGCCGGCTCAATGAAGGTCTGGCCCTCCCATCCCTTTCACAAGGATAGCTGGTTCTCCTCAAACATGGCCCTCTCCCGGGGAGAAACCAGGAAGCTCACATCCCGTTGGATCGGCCCATACATGGTTGTCCGAGTTCGGATTGCCGTAACCTGCGACGTCGAGCATGTCCAGAACGGAAGAGGAGTGTTGGCCCACTTGAGGAACCTCCTTCCATTGCAAGCTGACCTCGATCCACCCATGGCGCCCAGGTTTCCCCAGCAAGGATACTAGACATCCACCGCTACTTCACAGCTAAGCACCGAGGAGGAACCACAACCACCACCTAGACTTGGAGCTATGCCTTCATCCCCAGAGAACGCTGCAGCATCGGACGTCATGGGTAAGCCAGAATTGAGGACAGTACCGCGGTACAACCTGAGGCCACTCCCGGGGAGACATCCATAATAGCCCCAAGAGACGCTCCGCTGTTCCCTACTCTGGACTGGTGTAGTGGTTTCTATGGTTCGGTTCTGTATACAGTATACTAATTTTACTTGTGTAATGATGAACATTTTCTTGCACAATTTAGTTCAGCCAGTGTCAATATTACTCGTTTACGTGTGCTTAGTTAGGGTTCAAGGCAGTGTAGCGAAAATTCACAATTTTAGTGTATCTGTATAGTGAGCTAGGTTAGGTATATTTTTTCGTTTTCCTTTTTCATTTTTTATGGCTTAAATTACATTGTGACTATAACATTTAATTTGTGATAAAGGCGTTGGACTACCGACACAAACATATTGGACGGTGCAGATGTTTTGCTCAGACGGAGTTATTCTCTATTGTGATGTACAGTACCCCTTTTTTCTGTCTCTTTGCATTGTGTTGTTTCGTTTTTCTATTGTGTAACATTGGCTCGACGTCGCGTACCCCGGGGCTTAACTGCCGGTGGGGTGATGTGGTATGCTTGATATAAAGGGAATATGCTAGAAATAAGAATGCTCAAAAAGGGCGGTTGCAACTTTCTCCCAGTATATTCCCACACTCCGCGGAGCCGGAAATTGCCTAGGGTTTACGATACGGCCTGGGAGGTGCCAAGGTGGTGGGCGGCCGGTGGTGGAAGAAAGCTCCAGGATGAAAGATGCCGGCCCTTGCACTTCGCGCAAAGTGGGTGCAAGGGTACGGAGAAGCAAAGAGCGCCGACAAACCGGCAGAGATTCCTGAGGAAGGTGCCACCGTGGGAAGGTCCAGCCAACATTCGGTGCGCCGATGCCGAGATGCTGCACCACCCACCCCACAACCTCTCGAAAGTTTCAGAAAGCGAATGCACCCCCAGGCCGGGACATGTATATAAGGTTGCGAAAATCGACCAAAAAACGAGCCAGCGGTTAGGAGTGTGATAAGGTAAATAAAGCTACTTTGAGAAAGCATCCCTTTGAGCTTATCTATTTCATAATGTCACTGCGACAATCTCATAGATAAACCGCTCAACAGCACTAATTCTGAAACACAGAAAACACTCGGATTGAGCGATGAGGAGATAGGAAATATTCTGAGATTTCCCGGAGATTAGAGAAGATACCTGAGAACTCAGTTTGGTTTTGCAATCAACAATGAAAACTGAGAATTGACGGAATCTATCACGGAAGTGCGTTGCAGGATAATGTTGGAAGGAGCGGAAGTTCTAGAAGTCGCGAGACTAGAGAAATATCACGAAAGGATGGAGAATCATCTGAAATGTAAACAAACTCTCGACGCTGACCCAGACGCACTGTGCAACTCCTGAAATTATACCGATTAGACAGGATAAACGCACTGATTTGAGGTACACTGAAAGGGAAACAATATACTAAATAAATAACAACGAAAAATATGAGCTATTAAATAGTTCAGATTCTTCTCTTCACACTTCTGCGTCTAGCACATACATAAAATGGACATTTACACATGAAATGGCGATACTTTAACATCTCTAGTGTAAAAGAAACACTTATTACTACTTAAGAGGCAAGATCACGGAGAAATATCGCGAAAACAACAAAACAAATAAGCGTATAAGTTTAATCACCACTCAGCACACCGAGAAGCACTTGTGCGATTGAGTCAGACCGATATCCTCTCATTAAAATAAGAAAAGATTACCACTTACTTTTCTCGAGATTTAATCGAGATTAAGAGAAAAACACAAATTCCATTTTTTCCGGGAAACACAGCGAATGATTATATCCACGATCGCACTCGAAAAACTTAATTTTTCGTAAGCTTGGGTAGGAGAAATACAGGAAAATCTTCCAGAAAGAAAGAGAATTTGAGAACTATCATAAATTAGGAATTTGAGCTATTTCTGGCGCTAACTCCGAAGCAGTCAGGCACTTCCCGTAGTACGGTAATTAATTAACAACGAAAACATGCTATAAAACGTCAACGGGACGCAAAGCTCGCGGCGATGAAAATTAATTGAAATTCCACAATGTAGAAAGCTTGAAAGTCACTCCAAGGAGGCACAAATACAGGTAAATATCACCATATAGATAGGAATAGACCTCTGAGGGAAAAATAACGAGCGAAAAGCGCGGAAAACTCACATCTGAGCGAGGATACGCGCTGGAGAACCCGGAAAACAAGTCCAATTTGCCGTGTTTCACTCAAAAAAGCGAAATTTGCCAAGGAAAAGTATCACAAGGATTACTGGATGCATATATGAGCAGGAGACAAGTTTTGGTAAAGTAGAATGAACTCTGACTTACATGTCTGTTGAAATGTTCAGGATAACAAGAGGAGAGATGCTTTAGCTTCGGCGTTCGGACGAGAACTACCTCTTCGATGATGTGCAGGTCAGGGAGCGGATGTTAGCCTCATGCGATGCGCCTTATATACGACCACCCTCTCCACCCTAGGAACATTTACCCCTAGTTTCCCCTACCACTATCCTATTTTTCCTCACTCATCTCTCTAAAACTGACTTTTGCGCATTTCACTGGGGAGTTATCCTCCTTTTCATTTGTTATCCCACCCCCTCGTATGAGTAAAGTCCATATTACATCCCCTTCTGCCGTTTTTACTGGTCGAGCTGTACAGCAATGCACCTATCAAATCGCATATTACTCACATCCCCACCTTGCTCCATCCAATCAAGTGAGAGTCGCGCAGAGGACAAAAATAGTCTTTGGATAGATTCACCTGTAAACAAAAAAGATAGATGTCGTTTCTACGGGACGTATCTTTTTCGAAATGTGAGGAAACTGCAAAAATAGATAGAGAAGAATGGCTCACACCCTTGATTCCATCGATCTCAAACAGGAGTTAAATTGCCGATCCTGTGCGTCTCGATATGATATTTTTATCGTGTTTTTGAACATACAATCCTGAAATCTTATGATTTCCGTAAAATTCTGCAAATATAATACAAAATGATGAGATAAAAACTGTGATGAAAACTTATACATGCAAATAATACAGTGGGAGTTAATTAGTTATATTTTTACTTTGACAATAGCTTTTATATATTTTTTATTTATTTATTCATGCTGCTGGTAGAATTTCTTCTGGTGGCAGCCCCAACCATCATCAAGATACAACATACAACTTCGTAGTTACAACCCGAATCCCTGCACCGGACGTTAAACAGATAAATATCCCACACATAAAATTACTACCCACACAGTACTCAATCACAATACACATTATTCAAATATCAGTACACTACATCAGGACTTTACACACACACCTTGTCACCCCCACCATAACATTTACACCACATTTATCCCCTAATTATAAAACTACAGTTCACTGTCACACTCTGATGCTTTTAAGTCCACATTGTCAATCGTTTTCATTTCGTCCCTTTTATAAACAACCAAATAATACAAAAGATAACAATTCTCCCTCCTCTTATTTAATAAATCTACATCTACTTTTGAAATCTTTTCTATTTTTAGGTAAGGGTTTGAAGACCTCTTCAGGCAACATATTCCATTCTTTAACCCCTCTATTTATAAAGGAATACTTCGCGACGTCAGTTCTTTGTTTCCTCAGTTTTAACTTCTGTAAATGATCCCCTCTCGCTATATAGTGTGGTTTCTCTATTCTGCTCTTTAGCTCCATCCATGCCTCTCCTCCGTTTCGGACCTGAAAGATGCCTACGAGTCGATTTACTCTCCGTCTTTTTTCTAACCTTCTACGGACTACACCTTGACGTGGTGAAGGGGCTTGCGTGTTCCTATGACCTAGAGAGCTATACTGGCTGGAACTTTGTTCCTGGTAGGGTCACTCATGCCAGAAAGGTCAATAGGTAGGGGCCAGACGAAAGGTAGTCCACGCAGCGTCTGTACCTCAGTGAGGCGGCTGCAAAGGCGTCTGTACCCCAGTGGGGCGGCCTATATGAGTGATGGTGTCACGTTAAAAACACTGTTGAGGAAGGCAAGGGGAGACCACCTCGACTATCTATCCCATGATTATGATGTGCCACAATAATTATATTGTCCCTGGCAAAAACGGGACTCAGCCTACTAGGGAGAGTGTCGTGCCCGGCAGGGTTGGTGGTAAGGCCATCCCGGTCGTCATTCCACGAAATCCTTACCCAACGACACAAGAAAAGAAGAAGATGACCAAGGAAACCAGAGTAGGGACCTGGAACGTTAGAACGATGCTTAGGAAAGGGAAGTTAGAAAACGTAAAGTTAGAAATGAAGAGGTCCAACATCAACATTCTGGGGCTATGCGAAGTACGGTGGAAGGATGGGGGAGATTTTTGGAGCGATGATATGAGGGTTATATTCAGTGGAGGAAATGATAGCCAGAGAGGGGTTGCTATAGTGTTGGACAAGGGAGCGGGAAATGCTGTGATAGCCACCGAACTGATAAGCGACCGAGTAATGTCAGTAGAAATCAAGGCAGAGCCAGTAAACACTGTGATAGTGCAAGTGTACCTCCCTACTAGCGATTACACTGAGAATGAAGTAGATTTAGTTTATGAACAAATAGAAGAGGTTATTGGAAGGGTGAAAGGCAATAAAAACCTTATTGTAATGGGGGACTGGAATGCTGTGGTTGGGCAGGGCAAAGATGGGGACGAAGTGGGAGAGTTCGGACTAGGAAAAAGAAACGAAAGGGGACAAAAACTGGTAGATTTTTGCATAAGGAATAACCTCTGTATCACCAACACTCTTTTTCAACACCATAACAGAAGGAGGTACACATGGAAAAAGCCGGGGGACACGGATAGGTACCAAATCGACTATATTCTGGTAAGGAAGAGGTTTAGAAATAGTGTTAAAAACTCGCGAAGTTATCCTGGTGCTGATGTAGACTCGGATCATAATTTAGTAATGATGAAGACCGAGCTTAGATTCAAAAAGATTTATAGGGCAAAAACCGCACCCAAATGGAACGTAGAAGCCCTCAGGGGTAGGAAAGCTAGAGAGTTTCAAGAGTCAGTCAACAGGGCTCTAGAAGATAAGGAAAGGGAACTCACTATAGATGAAGGATGGGAAATGATCAAAACTAGCATTAAAGATAGTGCCCAAAGAACCATCGGAAGGGTCACACAAAGCAAAATCAGGAAACCATGGGTGACGATAGAAATGATAACAAAAATGGAGGAAAGAAGGAAATGGAAAAGGGTCAACACAGAACACGGGCGTAGAATGTACAAGGCCTTAAACAACGAACTGAGGAGGGTAACAAATAAAGCAAGAGAATCGTGGTGGAAAGGCCAGTGTAACGAAATAGAGAAGATGGCTGAAAGTGGGAGGGTCGACCTATTATACAGAAAAGTAAAACAATTAACGGGGAATAAAATTAGTAATAAAATGGCCACTATTAGGGATAACAAGGGAAACATCTTAAGGGAACCAGCTAGCATAAGGAGACGATGGAAAGAGTATGTAGAAGAATTATATTCGAAAGACATGAAGCCTACCCACATAAAGATTGAGGGCATACAAGAAGTAGAGGAAGATGATCTTGGGCCGAATATACTAGATAGTGAATTTGATAGGGCATTGCGGGACATGAAAGGGAAGAAAGCAACGGGTGTGGACGAGATTCCTGTAGAATTTCTGAAGAATCTTGGGGGAAAGGGTAAAAAACAATTCTATAATTTATGTAGGAAAATTTACGACGAAGGAAAGTGGCCAGAGGATTTCACCAAGTCTATCCTGATACCGTTACAGAAAAAGAATAATGCCTTAGAATGCCGGGACTATCGAACAATTAGCCTAATATCTCATGCGGCAAAAGTTATTCTTAGGGTCTTGAATAGAAGAATCGAGGGAAAAACTCAAGAATTCATAGGTAATGATCAGTTCGGTTTTCAGAGAGGGAAAGGGACGAGGGATGCAATTGGGGTTATGAGGGTTCTCGTAGAACGAAGCTTAGAATTTAAAAGGGACGTTTGTGCATGTTTTGTTGATTTTGAAAAAGCCTTCGATAGAGTTCAATGGCCAAAACTGATGGTGATACTAAAGAAAATTGGTTTGGATTGGAAAGATAGGCGTTTAGTGCAAAATTTGTATTTAAATCAGACCGCACGAGTAAGAGTTGCTAATGGGGAATCGGAATGGGCAGAGTTAGGGAGGGGACTAAGACAAGGCTGTCCTTTATCACCATCTCTTTTTAACTTATATGCAGAAGAAATGATCAAAGAAGCTTGGGATGAAATAGATAAGGGAATAAAGGTTGGTGGGGAACTTGTGAAGTCAGTAAGATATGCAGACGATAAAGCTATTGTGTGCGATTCGGAAAAGGGTTTGCAAATCCTAGTAAATGCACTAAACAATAAAGCAAAGGAGTTTGTGATGAAAATCAATGTAAGAAAGACTAAGATTATGAGGTTCTCAAAGGGAAAGAAAGCTAAGTTAACAATAAGGGTGGATGGGGAAAAACTAGAGCAAGTAGATCAATTTCCATACTTGGGTAGCCTTCTTTCTAAGGATGGAAGATGTTCGACAGAAATTAGAAAAAGGATAGCATTGGCAAAGGAAGCTTTCATGAAAAGAAGGGAACTGATGACAAAGGGACTTGATAAAGGAATCAGGAAGAGATTGGTAAAATCCTTGGTGTGGAGTGTAATGTTGTACGGGTGTGAAACGTGGACGTTGAGAAAAGAGGATGTCAAAAGATTGGAGGCTTTTGAGATGTGGGTATGGCGTAGAATGGAGAAAGTTAGTTGGGTCGATAGAAAAACGAACGAGGAGGTTCTGGAGATGGTTGGGGAGAAGAGAGTAATGATTGAAGTAATTAAAAATAGACAAAAGAAATGGGTGGGTCAAATATTGAGAGGGGAGGGATTGTTGAAGAAAGCGATCGAGGGAAGAATGCTAGGGAAAAGACAGAGGGGAAGACAAAGACAAAAGTTATTAGACGAATTAAGGGGTGGGATAAGTTACCGGGAATTGAAGGAGAGGGAATTAAAGAGAGAATGTGGGGGCACATGAACCTACCCGAAAGGTAGATCACTTTATATATCCCAACATAACATATCCAACATTTTGTAACGCTGTCTTCTTTCCTATGCCTCTCTAACACGTACCTAGCTGCTTTCCGTTGAACTTTCTCTATCTTTTTTATATAAATTTTGTCATGCGGATCCCACACATTTGTTGAGTATTCTAATAGTGGTCTCACTATTGTCTTATACCCTAACTCTTTTGCTTCCCTACTACTTCCTTGTAAGTTTCTCATCACGTAATGAAGATTTTTAAACGCTTTAGATACGATTTTGTCTATATGTGTACTCCAATCCAAATTACTAGTCAGTGTGACCCCCAAGTACCTGCATTTTTTCACCCTGGGAATTGTCTCTCCGTTAAGCGTATAAATAATTCCTCTCCCTTTTCTCTTATTAGTGAAAGTTATGTGTTTACTTTTCTTAGTATTTACCTTCATTCCATTTATTAAAGATCACCTCTCAACAGCTTCAATATCTTCTTGTAATATTTTGGAATCGATTTCCCCGTTTATCTCTCTATAAATTATACAATCATCCGCAAAAAGCCTTATTTTAGATTTTATGCCCTTCGGTAAGTCGTTTATATAAATTAAGAAAAGTAATGGACCTATTACACTTCGCTGGGGAACTCCTGACGTTATTTCTATTTTATCAGATAAATTATCGCCTACTTTTACTCGTTGAGATCTACCGATTAAGAAATTTCGCAACCATGTTTTAACCCTCTCGTCTATTTCCATTTTATCAATCTTCCCTAACAACTGGTGATGTGGTACTATGTCAAACGCTTTGGAAAAATCGATTACAACGACTCTGAGATATCCTGACATAAACCCAGCAACTGCGACTCACATGAATATTCCTGTCTAAATCCATGTTGATATTTACACAACCACCCAGTTTCCTTCCAGAACTTCCTTAGATAATCCGCCACTAATCTCTCCATTATCTTGCATACCACAGATGTTAAACTGATCGGTCTATAATTTTCTACGTCAGTCATAACCCCCTCTTTGTGGATCGGTATTACTGTTGCTTTTTTCCAGTCTTCCGGTATAGCATCGTTATTGATAATAGCTTGAAATAAAACCTTCAGGTATCGAACTGTTTCCGCTGATCCCATTTTCAGTAGATCTCCCGAAATATTATCAGGCCCATGAGATTTGTTACTCCCCAGCCTTTCTAATTGTTTACTAATCATATTGTAACTAATACAGAAAGTATTCACCTGCCGTGTAGCATCTATATTCAAAGCATCCCTCCTATTAATACTTTGCTCGGCTTTTTCATTATTTCTCCTCTCATGTGTATCGACTTGGCTTTTATGATAAACGCTTGAATACCACTTATTTAAACGATTTGCTTTTTCTGTATCATTAGTTATAATTTTTCCATTCGTATCTTTAATCGCTATAATCTTCTCTTTATCGTCACGTTTTCTACGAAGGTATTTAAAGAATTTACGATTATGATCTTTTCCTAAAATATTGAGTAAATATTTCTCTTTCACTTTCTTTTTCTCTTCGTTTAGTAATTTCAAATAATATTTATACTTCCTCATGTTACCCATGGTAAGATTTCTAGCTTTGTACGCTTTCCTAACTTTCCTTTTCAAAGCCCTAATTTCTCTGTTGTAGTATTCCGGGTCTGAACTATTTTTAAGCACCTTTTTCGGAACATACCATTTTAACCCTTCTGTTAGAATCTCCTTAAATCCTGTCCAAATTTCCTCCACGCTTTCTCCTTTTGCTGACCACACTGGAAAATTTATGTTTAGAAATTCTTGGAATCCCAATTTGTCGCCCTTACTATACTGCCATATCTCCGTACTATGTGCGAATCTACCGGCCTTTCCAACTGTCCGTTGCAACTCTAACGAAACGGCATTGTGCTCACTGATTCCTTCAATAATATTCACCTCCAACAATAGCGTAGATGGCCGAAGTAGAAAGACATCTAAGACATTAGCCCCCCTCGTTGGTCCCTCCACTACCTGCCTCAATCCTCCTTCGTTAATGATGTTGTTTACCAGCTCCTGCGCCCTCCCACACCCCGTAGCTGACCCATCCCACATTATCCCAGGTAAGTTAGGTCTCCCGCAATGACAACTTCTTTCCCTAACGGCCGATTAGCAAATAATTCCCCTATTGTTTCCAAAATTTTGAAATCTTCTCCGGGTTTACGATAAGCTGCAACTATGTCTAATGTTTTCGTTTTCTCCGTTTTGATCCTGATACACATTATTTCGCTTTCATCACTTATCCATTCTAATGTACTTGTTATTTCTTCTCTAACTCCTACAAAGATCCCCCCTCCCCTCGTATCCCGATCTCTCCTATACACTACGAAGTTTCGCGGGAAAATTTCATATGTAAGTATGTTTGAATTTAACCAAGTTTCCGTTCCTATCACTACATCCGGACTATGTGCTTCTATCAAAGTTAAAAATTCCTCCCTTTTATTCAAAACACTCCTACAGTTGACCTGAAGAAGCCTTAAACCCTTACCTTCGTCTAGTGGTTCTTCGTTTATTCCTCCTGTGTCCATCCCCGCGATGAATTCCCCGTTCGCCGTCCTCACCGCTCTTCCTCCACTGGTATCCTTTGAGGCTCCATCGCGACCTCTTCTTGTGTCTTCTGTTGTCCACGAATCTCCTCCAGAAGCGTCCATCCCCCAGTCCTCAGTTCTCCCACTTGGTAGCTCCTCTCTTCCCTTTAGTCTCCTTCCTTTTCCCTCGTTCATCCTTTTCTCTGTCCCGACTGTTCTCTCCCTTACATGTGTGGTCCCGTTTCTCCATCTTAGGCCCAAATCCGCCTCTATATCTTCCGAACCCTTGCGTCCATTTCTCCTTTCCATGGTGGATTTTTGCTGCTCCTCATTTTTCTTTTCACCTTTTTGCTTGCCCTCCTTACGATCACCTTCCCTTCCATCCTCTAGTTTCCCGATACAGCCGAATTAACAACATCCAGAAGTAGTCTTCCAAATTTCTGTGTTCCATTTCTCTTCAGGTGGATCCCATCCCTTCCAATGTCCTCCTCACTTATCCATGCATTTGAGTTTACAAACAGTAATCCTAGCTTAAGACAGACCCAATCCAGACACTCATTTATGTAGTCAATTCTTTTGTTTGCTACATCATTCCTTTTTATCACACCACTGATGATTATTTTCGCTTTTTTGAATTTCTTTTTGGGAGCCATCCCTAGATCCCACACCATCCCCATCACATGGTCGTCTGTTTTTGCACCCTTAATATCATTGGTGCCAACATGAAGCAGCACCACATCTTCCTTTCTGCTCTCGCCCAAATTCTCTAATTTTCTCTCTAATTCTTCAGTCCTGATTCCCGGAAAACACTCTACATCCACTCCGTTTCTCCGGCACTGATCTCCAGCATATCGAAGCATGGAATCTCCCATCACCCTGATCACTGGCGATACCTTTTTTGGAGGCACATTTTTCTTCACCTCTTTCGTCTCCTTTTCCTTCCGCATCGAGTGAAGGCTCTCGATTTCCTCCGTTAAACTCTTTATTTTAACCTGGGCCCTCTCCAACTCCTCCTTTAACCTTGCTATTTCCCTCTCTTTTTCCTCACACCCACATCCAGTGCCAGCACTCAAAGTGCATCTCCAACTTTCCTTTAAGCAATCCTCCAGCTCTCCTTTCGCACATTTGCTGTGAAACCAGCTATCACAGCCAAGGCACTGAACTCCCTTCTTTAGCTTCCTTCTGCAACCCCCACACTTCAAATCGGTTATGCTGTTTCCCTTCACCATTTCGCCTCTCACTTTTGCTTCGAAACCCTTGGAGCTCCCGTAGAGACGTCCTTTCCCTTCAACGACCAGTGACTGAATGATATTGCTAATAGTTAGTAAAATTTTGCAGCTCTAAGTTATAGATTTGGCTAAATTATTAAGCAACTTTACGACTTTTTATAAGGGAAATATTTCCTGAAGTCAGAAGGTGTTTGCCAAAATAATTTATCCCATTTTGTTATTGATACATAAATATATTCACTGATATTATTAATAAATATGTTAATAAATAGTTCTAATGAAATATTATCATTGGATTTGATTTAGATAGGGGAATCTATAATAAAGTCGGAAGAGAAGTTTTGGAAATTTTACGATAGTATTTGTTTGAATCACATTCAGTGGATTTATTATCTTTCAATGAAATTTAATTGCTGATTTGCTCGGCTTATGGGGAATGAGATTAAACTCGTTTTATTCTAAAGCCAAGTATGTTCTTGTCACCTGTTTATTCGTAACATAAGTCACGAATGGACCCTTCAAAATCGTTTATTAAAAAGACACCGATCAGATGCTTAATTTGTCTACGAAGTGAAGGTTCTCGGGTATATTGCTGTAGATATTGTTCTCCTGTCAGACAATTAGTATTTCGATGAAATTCATGTGATTTGGAGAGGCATTGATTTTCGATTGTCATCTAGACAAACCCCACCGAACATGAATCTGCCAGGAAGAAGGTAAATTCAACCTCGGCCACTTTTATTTGGTTGCTAGATGTAGTTAAAGGGTTTATCATTGGATGATTGGTGATATATTTATGTTTCATCTCTGGTAATTTTCAACAACATTATTATCATGTATTTTCTTGATAGGGATGGCTTATAATCATTTCATATTTTTAGTATTACTATAGAACTACCTACGGGTATTGTTGTATTTTTGGTGCATCGACGGCTTGTTCAATAAAATACCTACAAATATAGTTATGCATAAATATAAGATTTCTACAGGAGTTATATGAAAAGATGAATTCATCGTTGATTCGTTATTACGTTAATTTATGGAATGTTAATAAAAGATCACAAATACAGTCTACAAATGACATCATAGTTACAGGATCCTAAATGAAAAAATAAGCGCCTCAGGGTGAATTATGTTATATGTATAGAAAACACATTCATTAGATAGTAGAAAAATATTTCTGAAAAATTCTGGACCCTTGACAAAAGCAATTGAGAGTTTAATCCATTTTTATAGATGATATTATTTCATGCTCCGAAGAAGAATTGATTATCCGGTGTACAATTTATAGCGCCTCTAAATTTAACTTCGTCTTAAGGTAAAAGGTTCCCCTTAGATATCGCAACAATTCCCAGGCTCATGTAGCCCCCAGCAATTAGCATACTCTCGGAAATTTCATAATCCTCTCACATGTCGTCAAAATAACGGCTTACAGATTATACATTTTCTATTCCAGTACAAAAAATGAAGCAGTTGATAAAACATGAGATAAATTGTCGTGGAATTTGTAAATATTGTTCTATTTGAAAAGGCTATTATGGCAAAGTAAACTGGAAAAATTTGCTTTATTTTTTGCATTTAGCTAGAATTTTGTTTGTGAGATACATATATGCCATAATAAAAGAATGGGTTATGATTCTAAGCATTTTGAGAGTGATAGACATAAAAATGAAACTCTGCTGTTAATGAATAAGAGGTTCAAGAAACTCTCCTATCGCCAAATGCCGGTGACCGTCGAGAGTTTCTGAAAACTCGTTAATCCTTGAGTTAATGCTTTTTGAGGAAATGGTGCCCGACATAGATTAGAAAGTTAATGATAAATAAAACAGATGAGCATCCTCCAGAAGGTAGCTGTTAGATATGAGGATGAGGTAAGAAAAGTAATGAGGGGAAGGAGGAATGACTGGTTATAAGTCAACACATTAAGAGGTATAGGAAATATGTTTCTAAATTTTTCTACAAGTGTCTTATGAAATAGTGGCAGTATCTGAAAAACTCACAAATAACTTGAAAACATTCTCATCGGTCGCATCTTTTCTGTTTGCGATGATTGTAATATTTCCACGGGTCGCATAGTTCCAAATTAAGCATGAAAGTGGGTACTGCGTACGCGTTTCGTGACAGCTGCCACAGGTTCGATTTTCGGGGGTGTATAACTTACTTGAGTTCATCCATATTTTGTGATTTAATTTTCGGATCGGCCGGCCTATAGAGGTTATAGGACAATTTGATCTAACTGTATCAGTAAACGACTTCAAATTCATGTTCAAATTTACTAGCATACACTTCGACTTCACATCGAGTAATTTTTCCTACAAGGAAAACAGAATTTCTGGGATTTTTCGATCCTAAAGGGCCGCATGTTTTTCCAGAGGAGATTCTTCCATTCGAATACACGTTTAAAGTTTCCAGGAAATATAAAAAGTACTACGTAAGACTCTGAAAGCGTAGATTCGGAGGAGGAAAAGGTGTACCTTTCAGTAAGGGTAACCGATAATTGACGGTAGATAGCCTGCGAAAATAGAAGAAATTAATTTAAAGATTGAGACCGGAGGAAAGCTGTGATAAAGATGGACGGATTTGACGAAACCGCTGTGGAGGTAAAGGATAAAGGAGCGGAAATGAGTTCGTTATCTATCAAAAGTTTCTTCTCTCCTGTTTCATTGGTGAGAAATGAGAAACGTTATATAAGAATATCCTTTCGACGATTTAGCTTTCGACCGGAATCATTCTGTGACGAGATCCAGTTTTTAAGGGGGAAAAGTTTTCTTCCGCCGGAATCCCATTGGAAATATTTATCAAAATTCTTCTGCTTCTAACCGATCAAATTACTTACTGATTTTAAATTCTATCGGAGAAATATGAGGGCAAATAGTTCATCTACATCTACATCTCTACCCTGCAAGCCGCCTTTCGGCGTGTAGCAGGGGGTATTAGTTGGCGCAAAGCCCTCAAATTTCACTCGCAGACGGTTATCGTTTCAGTTCAACGTGCGTCAATGGAGTTCAGTGCTCCCTCATCGAGGAAATCAGGAAATTTGTTACAAAAGAATCGAACAGAATAAAGTCGGAAACTAACTCGAAAAAGCTCATTATTTACAAATAATGATTTTATAGCCAGAGCAAGTTACGTTGAATCCTCGTTAGCTAGCAGTGAGCAAAATAATTTACTCAGCGATTGTTGATATTACTGTTCCTATTTTTTATTGATAATTCGGCTTCGTCTCCATAATTATTATAATTTTATTTCGCCCAGAATGTTCAGTAAGCCTGTTAGCGACGTAAACGTACACGTTATATATTCTGTGCTGTTTATCAAATAATTATGTAATTAATTACAACGGATAATTCTATAAATAATTTTAAGAAATAGCAACAAATTCACATCATTTTATATTTACATGGCATTGCTAAAGAAATATGATAAAAGAAATCCCAAATAGAGAAGTGGGAAACGCATGCAAATTTAGTAAAAGCAGTCCCGGGTTCAGTTCCCTTTGTAGGCCTATGTGTGCGGAATGACTATAGCTGTCGGAGAGCTTTCAACTTTATTATTGCTATAATATGATACTCTCGAGAAAATAGTTAGATATAGAGTGGAATTAATTCATTAACTACTTACCTAATTGTTTTCTATGAAAGATTAGACATAAATGGTCGTCAGAGTTCGTATATCATTTCTCCATAATCTTTTCCACCTCCGTATTGTTAACATCAGCTAAATGATGACTTGAGATTTAAAAAACTTGCTTTGAGAGAAAATTTCTCTTTCGGTATACGTCTGCTTTAAGAGAGTTTCATAGACAAAGCCAGAGAGAATGAAAAGAGACAAAAACAGAATCGCATAACCCGTAACATTTGGATTCTTGGTCAATCTATGTTGGAACCGCTTCCAGAATCGGCAGCATCTATCTTTCCTTGAAAGGTATGGTTCAGCTTATACTTTTTAAACTCCATCCCGATGTTCATACCGAAAAATTTCATCGGTATGAAATTGTGGATGGAAATCTTTCAAAAATATTCGTTGAGAATAAGCTGCGAGTAATTCTTTCCCGCGTTTCAGCAAGTCTTTTTTCATTCCCTATCACAAAGGCCGTGAAGTTCGACCATAATCCTGTAGAAACGAGTTCCAACTCAATGAAATATAATATCTTGTGCAACAATACAACAACAATACAGCTTTCTGGTTAACCAAGACTTTGGAATAGGAATTCATCGTTTTACATATAAAATGTATTCTTTTCCTAATTACATGCATCCAATTGAAAATAAAATGCACTCATTCGGAAATCTGATATCTCACTGGCGATACTGTCAAAGTTATGTAGTTATGGATGGAATTTTTTGGCAGAGTAGACAAAAATAATCATTCAATTGCAAAATAATTCCTTCGTCTATAGTTTTTGATTCCTGGAGATTCGGAAGATTTTCTATTGATCATAGCTACTAAAATATCTAGCAAATTGTCCGTTAGATAAGACTAAAATTAGAATTAAATCCACCTAGAATTTAATCCACATACGTAGAACTATACTAACACTCTAATAAATCTCCCAAATTGCATTCTAAGTTAGTTAAATAAATCCAGTACATTGTAGAAAATACGTAGCTCATCATCTCCCAACCTTCAAATAAAGATTGTAACAAAATTATAAGAATTATAATTATTTTCTCGAAAATGAAAAGGTACAACTTAAGTAATTTACAGACGTAGATACTAAAAATCCAGCGTCATGTAGCCATTCCAGACAATAGACATTATTGTAAACGATTCAAAACAGCCAATAAGAGAGAGCACAACCGATCCGATCCGATCGATCTTTCGAATAGGATCTCGTACCTCAATCGATTGGAAGCAAACGATTTAATTCGATTCGGGAGATCGATCTTTTCATTGAAAACTCCCATCTAATTTATAAACAAGCCTGTAACTGCTAAAAAAGGAAATTTTCAAAACGTCATTCTCACATAAATAGATTCAACCCCATAAAACCATTGGCCCAGTACCGTATCGGAGTAGCTATATTCCACGCGTACATATCTTTCGCGAATGTTACCGATTTTGAAGAATAATCCTCAACAACCAATTAATAGATGTGTGTTATCTTTATTCTACGTTAGTGTGTGGTGAAGTAGTTCAACGTGTTATGGAAGGAGCTTAGGAAAATAATTACACTATACTCTCAGAGGTTCGTGAGTACCCTTTTAGACGTTGTAGAGTCTAGCCACCTAACTCATTAATTTAATCCACCTACCAAGGAATGGGAATGCAAAAATGGATTTCTCATACCACGTAATAGTCTGTTCGTATGAATCGGTGGATTACAGTTACTCAGGTAACTTAATTGCATTTTGATTGCCTTCTCAAAAGGGGGAAAATTTGAAATTGGAAAATAATCCACAACAATCAACGGATAGGTTTGTGAATAATATTTACACTGTACCATGCAAGTGGTGAATTAATGCAAAATATTCGCATGAGAAGCGGCAGTTCTCCAAGTATAAAAGTAGAAACTCCTACCGAAGATGACAAGAGAATTAAATAATTATTCAATGTCTAGTTAAATCAGAAACCACATCGTAAAGAATTAAAATTTTGGCAGGGTGTCTTAGCGGAAGATTGAGTTTTCAAACATAGTTTCAGCAATTTATTAGTGATGAATCGTGAACTTTTAAGCCGAATGCTTCTGTATATTTTGATAGATTAATTTCTACCAAATTATTAAATAGATTTTCTCGCAAAATGACGTTCTAACTGCGTATTTGTTAAAAAATGATCGTAGTATTTTTCTAGCACATATGTCCACAACCATGTACCGTTCTCATAGAAAACACCATGTGGGAGGATTTCACCTCGTGAATGTGTATGTATTTTGTTCTTTAATATGTAAATTATATTAATGGAAATTATATTAATTATGTAAATATGATTATTTATCAAATCCTCGCGCAATACTTAATTTTTCTCATAAAATTATCACACTCGGATAACCATCCCTTCAGAAATAATGTAGATATCGAATACCCTAAAACTATATTCTAGTTATGTGGCCGTTAACATCATTTATACTAGGTGGCTTAGAAACTTGAAAGTTGCTGTGACCGAATCATTAATTAGAACTCTATCATGAACACTTAATTGATTAATCTAAATGGGCAACAATTGTAGAATATAGGTTAATGCTGACTGTACTTACCAAGAATCGGGAATGATCAACTGGAGTGATGGACGCAATCTAATTATAGATAATTCTGAATCGTGAATTTCTCCTATAAATGAAGGTGAGCTTTGAATATTTCTGATCTTGAAGATTGAAGAGACAGTTTTATAAAAGACCCGTAAATATCTACTATAATCTTATAGAAACGAGTTCCTATTTAATATAATATGATGTATCGTGGCAGTTGTAAGGATAATTTGCTTTTGATGGAGTATGATTAATAAGCCAATTCAATGGATGAAAAATAATTTCAGAGAGCTCATGCGGTCCACTTCATACGTTTTCTTTCGTATTTTCTTGTCCCACTTGCGGAGGCTGTTAGTAAGGAAACCTTGTTGTTTAAAATTTATTTACTTTAAAATTTATTTATTTAAAAATTAATTTATTTAAAAAATTATCTATTTAAAAATTTACTTATTTGAACATTTATTGATTGAAAAATTTATTTATTTATAGATCTTCTTATAAATTCATTCTTAAAGTTGAATCGGAAAAGTCATCGGAGGGAATTAATACTTTCATGCAAAAGATTAATCCACGTAACGTAAAGCGTGCAAAACGACACGCGCAGTACGGGAAATAGGGAAACCTCCGGGATTTTAAGTCTCTTATTCTTCTCTCGCCGCCGCCAGCGCGTGGGCGTTAACTCGAAAGAGGGGGTCGCGCAAGAGAGGGGATTATATTAGGCCGATTGTAGGTTGTCCTTGGATCGATTAGGTTTTTCCAATGTAATTTCCGCAGGTAAGAATCAGTAATCTGTGAAATCGTTAGGCAGGTCTTTTATCTGATTTGTGAAAGTGATTATTGCTTTGGATGTTACTTCCCTTCTCTAATTCCTCTTTCATTTCATATCTCTGGTTACGAGTAGAAGAGGTGTCTCCCAGCCCTCGAACGCATTCCTTCCAACCTTTGGTTGCACTTCTTTATCTCATGCAAGCGTACTGCCGTGAAACAAGCTCTTCTTGTGATTGCTTATTGCCGGTATAGACGTAAACTGCATTACATGCACACACGACGTCCTGTCCTCTTCAAATTTAAAATATTTTCTATCATTAAAAGACAAAGTATTCTCCTTTCTGAATATTCTAAATATTATTTTGGGTAATTCTGAAAACTGGTGGCCGCTCGGGTGATAATCTTTTTCCGAGAAATTGCCCTCGACGGTTGCCGCTTTCGGCGCTTGGAGAAACCTGTCTCTTAATCATTGAACGCCGAGTTCGTTTTCCTTTCTTTCAGCATTATATCAGTCTTTATAATATGATCAGTAATATAATAAGTCTTTATTCATCTCAAAGACCCACAATGCTGTAAGGTTTTCGTAGCCGAACCCATCTCAGAGATTTAACTCATTTACCCAAGGTAGAGTAATTCAAGTGTAATTATCTTGGTGGGAGAATGATAAAGATATATTAATTCCACAAAAAACGGGATATGTGTTATCATTGTTTAAACGAAATTATTTACTAAAATCCGTTGTATCCCTCGATCCGACTTATACGTCCTAAGCGTGGAAAAACCAAAATCTTATTTCCATTCTGCGTCAGCGGTTATTATACTCCGGATAAAGTCGTTTATAACATTTTTTTAAATTAATTTGGAAAAGTTTTCACCGGGAATAGTTGATACGCAACGGGAAACGATCAGAACTCACATCTTCATTCATCTTGGAAATCTACTTAACGTAGGTGCCGCGTCTAGCTTTATATTTTTTAATTCCTTTCTCCCTCCCTTATACTTTGGGGATCTCGTACGAGGGGTCAATGAAGAAGGAATTGTGGTATGTTATCATTGTCCAGGTGTCTCCGCAGTAATTTTATTGCTCAAATATATTTCTGGCAATTTACAATGGATAACTGGTGGATTAGATGGCCAGGTGCTTTTATCCTAATAATTATCCTATTACCTAAGTGTAATTTTTACTTTGGCTGTCTGTTCCGTATCTTAAAAGTATTAGTTAAAAATATCGCCACTGGAGGGCAGACTGGTGGGTGTTCTTTGTTCCTTTTTTCCTATGAGTGGTTAGTCGGTAGCGAGTGCTCGTACCTGGCGGTTAAAGGGTCGAAGAGGAGTTTTAGAAGCGGCTGACCCACGAGACACGCGGGAGTACACCGAGGAATACCTGCAGTCTACTTGGCCAAGGCGACTTTCCAAAAGGTGTATCTTTCCATAACTGCCTTTTTAATACGGTCCACATTGCTACCAAACACTGTCAATTCCGTTTCTGATTCACCTTTAATTACTATTTTTTTTACACCAGTAGGAAAGGTCTATGGCATTCCTCCTTCACACCTCCTTAGTTGCACTCTTTATATCTTATACGCGTACAATCGCCGAAAAAGCTGTCCTTGAGGAGGCTTATCGAAGATAGAGAAGGAGCTACATTACTAGCAAAACGGCATTCTCACTTCGCCAATGTAATATCATTATAAATAGTCTTGATCTAACTCATCAGCCCACAACACTATAGCTTTATCGTGCGCAACGACATGTGAAGGGATCGCAGACTCTATTCCAATGAGAGTATATTTCCAAGTGTTAAATAATTATTTTTCAGGAAAATTATTAACCATATATTACGCATTAACGTAAAATGAAATTTTTAAAATTAATTTTGATATTTAGCCAACTCCGCATTGGGTAATAATGTAGATATTTAGACCAACCCTAAAACTATTTTCTAGATATGTGGGCTAAAAAAATATTTTATGCGTCTCAACCTGGCAAGTGCTCTGGGGGTGTTACTCAAGATCCAACTTGGGTCTATTGTAATCAACATTTACAGCTGAATCCTTAACACTGTAAATAATTTATCCACATGACCAACATTAGCTTACGTGCAGAATCTAGTTACAGCGATTGGGCAATGAGCGGAGGGATGTATGGACCGCAATCTATCCCTATGAGTTTGACAATTAAAAACTTTCCATCTCGAATAGTTAACAGTCAGATATATGGAAAAGCCGTGAAGTTCGACCATAATCCTGTAGAAAAGAGTTCCAACTCAATGAAGAAAGTTTCCTTGTAGAGGGAGTATGAGAAATAATCATATTGAATGAACGAGAAGATAAAATGAGAGAGCTACTTCAGTGCGTATTCCTCCGTTTATTTTTAAATTCGTTTAATCTGAAATAATTCCACCCACTTGAGGTGGTCAGAAACTCGATTATTTTTCTTGAAGAACTAAAATCCATTCCTTCTTTCCATTCAGCACGTATTACTCCGAACCAAAGTTATTATTCCCGCTCTACAGTTAAAGATTATATAACTCTAAATATGTCTATTAAAACTCCTTCAAAAGTTGATTAGGAAAATGAAAAATCCAATTGACTTAGTGCGTGATCTAGAAAGCCCGCAGCTAGGGAGAAAATGAAAACGTCAGTTACGGGATTTTATTATATTTTTACTTTTGTCATCGTCCCATGTGCGTAGACGTTGACCCAAGAGAAGGGTGCAGCAAGCGTTTGGTGGTGGTATTCGGGTGGTGGTACTGTGTCTACGAGTCGGTTTGTTCAAACATAGCTTTGGCACTTTAGAACAGATAATTCCCGAATTTGAATGAAAATTTCTATTTGAAGTATTACGTAATAGTCTGTTAATATGAAGCCATGGATTACAGTTATTCAGATGACTTAACTGCATTTTTGATTGCACATGCTGAAGATTGCTACCCCGATTCGACCATGGGCAAATGGAGCTGTAGACCGCAATTTTATTCAATGAATATCTATTTTGAAATATTTAACCTTGAATAATTAAGATACTCCTTATGGAAGGTCCTTGGATTCCGACCATTATATTGCAGCGACCTGTTCTACCTAAAAAAAGATGTCTTTGGATTTATGTAACGATGACACGTTTTAAGGGATATGAGTACTAGGCTATGTGAATAACAAAATGATTTCCTGGAAATTCGGTTCGTATTCACACATTTATTTTCGAATTACATTCTCTCAATTTAGGAGGCGATGATTGAGCCGTTACCTGAAGTAATTTATCGCAAAATTAGACCACAAAGTTACGTATTACAACATATCCGAATTTACATTCCAGTTCTTCTGTAGGTGGATTAAAAATTGATTGAGGTAGCTCAATTCTGTAACGTCAATTAGGTTGTTACTCACGAACCTCATAAGGTATAGGGTGATTATTTTTTTTAGCCTTATCCCGAATTTTGATAATAATTTACTGCATATTAGCATGGCATAGTGCAAATATTATCCGCAAACCTATCTATCGATTGCTTTGGATTATTGTTCAATTTCAAATTTTTTTCTGTTTCGTAGTCTCAGGTTGCAATATCAAAAGCTTTAAAGTACCTGAGTATTTATAATCCACCGCTTATATTAATAGACAATGACACATTACGCCAAATCCAAATTTCATTCCTGTTATGCAATCGCGGTTGTAACACTCCAGATATTTATGCAGACATTCCTTCCAGAGATGATAAGGTAATTAGATAATAATTATTAACCGTGTCTAGTTAAGTCAGAACCCACGTCGAAAAGAATTAAAATTTCCATGCACTTTGCAATCCACTGAACGCCATCCTCTGGCCAACGCGAAATGGGTTTATATTTTTTTCTTACTTCTCTCGCCCACGTGTGAAACTATTTGCTCGCCTAAGAGGCCTCGGACAAGACGGAGGCCGTGGTATTTTCCTGTTGGCAGGATGTCTAAGCGGTAGTTTGGGTTCTCAAATGTTTTTTTAGCAATCAATTGAAGATATACCGTGAAATTTTGGCCTAACGCTTCTATCAATATTGTGAGGATAATTTTTACTTAACTCTGTGAGTGTAATTTTTACTTGACGGGATAAGTTAGGGGATTTCAACTCTTGTTACCCCTCTCGCCGCCGTTAATGCGTAGGCGTTGACTCGAGAGAAGGGTTCGGCAAGATGGTTCCGTGACAACTGAGCGCGCGACGATTGAGCACGTACCAATTGAGAGCGGACAACTAAGCGCTACGACAAATGAGCACTAGGACAACTGACCGCTACGACAATTGATCGCTACGAATGCTGAGAGCTACGGAAACTGAGCGCGTCTTCTTCTCAGGCGTTATTAAATTGAACGAATATACGGAAAATAATATCAATTTTTGACGCTCAAACAATTGAGTGGTAGCTTTTCTTACCGATTACTGATTATACTGCAAAGGAATCGAAGCTGAAAATTTTATCTCTATTCTGAAAACTGCTTTATGTTTCATTAGCAACAATACAGCTCTCTGGTTAACCAAGACTTTGAAATACAAATTCATCGTTTTGCATATAAAATGTATTCTTTTCCTAATTACATGCATCCAATTGAAAATAAAATGCACTCATTCGGAAATCTGATATCTCACTGGCGATACTGTCAAAGTTATGTAGTTATGGATGGGATTTTTTGGCAGAGTAGTCAAAAATAATCGTTCAATTGCAAAATAATTCCTTCGTCTATAGTTTTTGATTCCTGGAGATTCGGAAGATTTTCTATTCATCATAGCTACTCAAAAATCTAGCAAATTGTCCGTTAGATTAGACTAAAATTAGAATTAAATCCACCTAGAATTAAATCCACATTTATCAATGAAAGCTTTTATTGTTTATGTAATTATATATTTTAATCTCCTACCAATGATATCGACGATTTCAATTCTGCTACGTATATAGAAAATCAACTAAATCAATTACTTATAATTTATTTCTTTCACAGTGAATGCTTATTGAAGATGTTCATTAAGCGGAGAAATATGGAAATCTAAAAAAAACTAAATTCCACCAATATTAACACTATTTCAGCAATGCATGATTATACTCAAAGTTATTTACTGCGATAAATCCCCTATGAAAGGAAAATTAATTGCAAGAAAATTAGATTTAAATAACATAATTAATTATGTATTTCTCACACACGACTCCTTTGTAGCCAACGTCATTGTGTAGAGCAGGGTTGAAGTGAAATGTAACCCACTATTATTAAAAGGTCTGAAAAGTTTTAAGCCTCAACACGAAAATTGCTCGACTCGTCAAAAACACTCGGGTGACGTGGTCGAGCCTTTCTAATGCACGAATTGGGAATAAGAAGAACGACACGAAATCTAGTTGCACTTTAGTGTTGCTTTTTACTATGTTAGCAGTGTATTAAAAATAATGAAATTCGGATTTCCTTATTTCGGCCTGAAATTTAAGCGTAATTCACTTATTTTTCTGGAGGTATCGGGTAAACTTACTTTAGCCGCTTTAATTATCCTCTAATGAAAAATTATATTTCAAGCAAGATTGATAAGAATTATGTTAGTACATCCTTTACTCTCTTGATGTCCATAGGACGAACTTTTAAAATTATTTAGAGGAAACTCACTACTACGACTTAAACAGAAAAACAGAAACGAATACTCTGCAACATATGAAGGAGCTAAATAAGAATAAGAAATTAAAGCAAAATTGTATTTCAACTTATTAATGTTGCAAAAAAATGCTATCGAAAAGGGGAGCATGAAAAAACGGCGAAACTAAGGAATGCTATGATGAAAAGAGACGTTATCTGGACGAATATACTGAAAAAGTATCGTTCTAAGTTAACTAGAATAGAACTCTGAAAAAACAACATTACAAAACATTTCACTGTAAAGTAAACCAAGTAAATTACAATCAACTACATGAGATAGTTACATTAAATATTATAAACATTTTAAATACCACCAAATCAAGTGGTCTAAAGTACAATATTAATTGGTTTGCTATCATGCTAATACTGTGGTAATAGTTTGAAATTCAAATTGATAATTTAATTTTTTTGAGAAAATAACATACATATTAGAGTACCCTTAACTTAAATGCTGAGGGCTACTGAATATTTTCAGCTTATAGAATTAATAATTAATTTACGACGAAAATAACGCCAACACTCTCGTAATACTTTTGTGAAAATATAGATATAAGCACATGCCTAAAGACTTCATAAATATTCTATTCTATACTGCGAAAACTATATTTGAAAATCCTAATAATCGCAAGGACACCCTACCATCGGCCGAATACCACCACCCCCTCTCTTGCCGATCCGACAACTGAGCGCGCGACGATTGAGCGCGGACAACTGAGCGCTGGGACAACTCAGCGCTAGGACAACTGAGCTCTACGACAATTGACCGCTACGAAAACGATCAGTTGTCGTAGCGCTCAGAGGTCCGCGCTCAATGGTCGCGCGCTCAGTTGTCACGGAACCAACCTAGGATGATAAAACTCCATAATTAAACATAAAAAGGAAATTCTAATGAGTATTTAATTCTTAACATTATATTCAATTTGCAGCTCTAGATACCGAAAAGTTCGATAAAATAAACGAATGTTTGTTATACTATTGCTACTTTGAAATAATTTCTCCTTGACGGCCTCAGGAGTCGTTGATGTCGTCTCTCGTAAGAAAATAATGGAAGATAGAAATGTATAGTAGGAATGTTCCGGTAATTATTTATAAAAGTAAAAGAGGAAGAGGAGAGATTTTAAGAGGAAATATAGGGAAACATTAACGCATCTATATTCTCCCCCCTGGCACACGCCAGCCTGGCAAAGGTGGCTTGCAGGGTATTGGTGTAGATGTAAAATAGTTTCAGCAGTTAAGATGGAAGATCATCAAAACAGAACTGAACCGAAAATCGAGACTGAGGATAACGGAAAACTGTTAATTTCTGATGAATTCGATTGTAAAACGCTAATATATCGTAATACCATGATGTTTCAGTCGTTGCATTAATCCAAAGCGTCGGAAATCCTTCCACAATTACGCATTCTAATGAATGAAGTAATAAAATCTTGCTTTATGGAAAATAGAAAATCGCGTGTAATCTTACGAAATGAATTAACAACTTAAAGTCTGAACTTGAGCCCTTCCAGTGATGAGAATATTTCCCTTAAGACTTTCTTCCACGTATAAACACAATGCAGTGACTCTCATATCTCTCATCAATGAATGTCTGAAATAGAGGGTGCACACAAATGGAAAAGCACTTCGAAAATTATATACGAGAATTACAATTTTGTGAGAGCGTATGTTTGCTTATAACTTGAAAGCTAGAAGTTGCAAGACTTTCAAGATATGCTAATCATGAAAATTCCACGCTCCGCAGATTAAAGGCTACTATTTACTTATATAACGATCTCCAGTGCAAGCCAGATGCGTAAAATGTTTTCCATTAGAATACACAAGTAAACTTTTATTGATAACAAGATTTAGTTTTATTGAGATTGCAAATTAGATGGAACAGTTGCACGAAATCGAGCACCAAAAGAAGGGAAACTGAATGCAGATTCCTGCTTTGCTGAATTATTGTTTGCGATCTGTTTTGTTAGAATTTTGATTAAATGCACAGAATTCTCGAACGTTTTGATGCTGTATACAATCCGTCTCCCTGACGATCATGAGTCATTCTTTATATCTAAGCTAGTTTAAATTACTTTCCTGCAATCAAAAGGACAATGATCATCCCTTGAAAAAATAGAACGCTCATAAACTTAGCTGTTTAAACTCGGATGCAATCGACATTGCAAAACCCGAGCAAAACTTCGAGTTCTGCAAGAAAGAAGTTATGCAATCTTTTGATAACCGTTTGTATACGTCTCATTTTGCTAAAAACTTAACCCTCGCTAACCACTTCTCGAGCTTTACCCCTACACACATCATTTGTAACACAAGAGTGATAGAAGAAATTTACTTGAACAATTCGAAAACCTTCTCCACATGAGTATCTAAATTTTATTTCAGTGAATTAACATACATCTCAGTCCCATTCAATCCTCCTTATACGAGTGGATCTGAAAAGTTTCCGATCCCAGATTTTTCAGCAACATTCAGAAAATTTTCAGAAATTTTCAGAAAACGTGAAGAAATGGCAAAATGTCGGAAACTTTTCAGACCACCCATGTAGCTCCTTCCTTATAAAGCAGAGTATCGGAATATATTTTTTTGTTCCGGTTCAACAAGAAAACTAAAATTCGGTTCAGTTACGGTTTTGAACCTTCCGCCAACGTTAAACCAGTTCGAACCGGATATTTTTTGCTACGATCATTCTAATATAATAACATTTTGAAATTTCGCTCATTGTTTCTAGCTTGGAATACTCACATAACTTTAAATAAAATTTTTGAACAACGCTTAGATGTTGTAGTTACTCATATTTAGTAAAACTTGCTCAAATTAAATTTTAGTGAAATTATCATTGCAGGAAACCGAATTTCGGAACAGAATAAATTACAGTTTCAGTTATGGTTGGGGCTCAAAATTTTTAATATTTTCAATTCGGGTTTGGTTTTCACTCAGGAAAATATAACGTTTCTTTCTGTTTTGTATTCGGTATCGGTTCGATGCAAACTTGAAGCAATGATCCTTAGCTACTGCGTTCATGATTCAGACCTCTCCTCCTCCCTTTGCTATCTTTCAGCCCCTTGTTAAAGACAAGTTCCCCCTCCTACCACCCAGCGTCTACCTTCCTCTTTACCTATAAAAGCATTTTTCCTCCTTTTTCCTTGCTTGGGGATGGGAGCAACGAGACTCGGTTGCCCCCAATTTTTCAACTTTTCTAGTCTCGAGAGGAGGGAATATTGCTTTTGAACCATATAGTAAAGCCTTGGCGGAAATGTCCTTCATTATTCTTATTATCTAAGAAAATCATCGCGTTTCTCGATATGTGAAATTTTCAATGTAAACGGTATATGTCTCTTACAATATTACATTTATTGAATGGAAATTGGATAGGATGTTCGTATTTGCAGATGTTTAGTAAAACATCCTCCAATTAGGTTTTAGTGAAATGTTCATTGTAGGGGACCGAAGATTGATTTGATCCTATCGATCGGTTGAAATGGTCGGATAAAACTCGAGAGCCATAAGTTCCACATATTTTAAAATTTGAGCATTGCTATTTGCCGATGACGCGTCGTCCAGAGAATGGGCTATTTTTATGTATCTAAATATTTATGGAACTCATCATTATTCTATTTAAATAATGTATAAACGTAATGTATTCTCACTGTATGAAACATAATGTATTCTATCCGACTGATCTGGAAGTGACATCGATTTCAAAATTTGTGAATAATTTTTATTAATCTCACTAATAAAAGAGCTGGTTGTGCTTACGTATTTGGAAGCCCTTACATTTTTGACCAAGAATTTTCACAGGTGAGAATAATTTAAATCAATATTCAGACAAACAGCTGACGGAAAAAATTTAAATTTCAAAGAAAGAATACTTCAGAAAGACATGAAATGTTTATGAAGCGATGGAAATTGGGCCATCAAGCCCCAACTAGCATTAAAGACACCTAAAAAAATTCAATAAGATTATTTTCAACAACCTGTTTGATATTTTTCATTAAATAATAGAAACTTAATTTTTGTTAAATTTAGCTAAAATAGATTTCTGTTTATTTGTTAATTAAGTCTGTACTGATGCGGCAAACAAAATTCAATTGCTGGAAGTAATTTCTGGACACAGGAATATTTTACTTAATACTTGCTAGAAAAATGTCTGGTACGGCGACTTGACAGACAGCTGTTGTGCGTTTGAATGCGTATGTCTACTCCACTGATTTAGAGCAATTGTAAATTTTACGGAACGTGATTATTCACGATCCTTTTCCTCGAAAATATTATTCACGTAATCAATTTCCAAATCCCCTTATTTGATTAACCTGATTGTCTTACCATGATTTTCTTTACTCTTCCCACGACGGGTTTCTTTACCCCTCTTGTGGTGCCCGATTACCCCGCGTATGTTCAATTTGCGTGGGACTTGCATAATCACCACCCCTCCTTCCATATCCTATCAATCCTCCGTTTCTCTTTTTTAACTCCATCAAAAGAGAAACTCGAATCTCATCAATGAGGTTTGTAATTTCTCGGAATCGTGAAAGAGATTTTCTCCTCAAGATTTGAAAAAACAGCATTCATTCTAACGCATAGATAAGGTTAAACAGATTTAGTACACAGATTCGGATGGACTGGGACATTCGTCAGCGGAATTGGATTTCGAAATAGCCGAAGAGGTTGAGCATTTTTATATGTATCGAGTTGAAAATCGCGTGAGGAATTAGGGAGTGGAATCACATCGCTTAGTCAATCAATTTCAGATGTCGAAAGTTATCTAAGAATTACGTTTACGTCAAACGCATAAACCCTTATTCATTACTTAAATGTCTACCAAAGTTAAACTATTTAAACGGGAATACTACGAAACTCGCCCGAAAACGTGTAAGCTCTCCCGCTTCAGAACACTTCCCCGTTCAAGAATTAAATACCAATTATAATATAATGTAATATAATATAATATAATATAATAATTTCTTTAGATGACTTATGGTTACAGTTGTTCCATTTGTTCTTTAGAAATAAAAAGATAAAGCTTTTGAATACAAAGAAATATCTGACGCGATATTAAAGTTATACGTGTCTTGAAGTGTAGGAAATTGTGCCAAAGTTACCCCAATCGACGGTATAACTTGGGGGTGATTCCCATGTATAACACTTTAGCTTAGGGTGGCAACAATCTCTTTTAAAAGGGGTAGCCCTTAATTGCTCTTGATCTTCATCCTCTTTTATTTAAAGGAGAGATTTTCATTTCTCCTATTTTTCTAAAACTTAAAGGTCGTAGATATGAACAATTCATTACAAATATTTACGTGAAGAGACTTCAATCAATCTATTCATATTTACTTCCAATTATAACAGCACAACATGTGCACTGCACACGGCCGATTATTATCTGGAATCGAGTAGAAAAAATTGAGACTCTACCTATCACATCCAAGCAGAGAAAATAGATCCATATTTTCGCGGAGTTTAAACTGCTCCGACCGTAGCAGAATGTTCATTCTAGTCTTCGATATTTGATCAGTGAATCTATAGGACTCCAACTGTTAGCCATACGAATCGCAGTCGTACATTTGCTCCATTTTTTTCCAAAATTGCTTTAGGTATCCCCAATTATTTTGAGCCAATACAGAAGTCTGGGTCATCCTTACATATTCATCCTTCCATATATACTTCTTGCGAGGACTTTGAAAATACTCTATTGTGTCTATTGTGGTAAATAGGTTTGTCTCTCTGTTTTAAGATGCATTTCAAAATATGTATTCTATTTTTCATCCCTATAGTAAATCTTGTCACTGCTGATCTTATCTGTATATCTTATTTTCAGCATTCTTCTGTGACCTTTAATTTCAAATAATTCTATCATTTTTCTCACCTTCGCTATCGAAGTCTTTCAGCCATATAATGCAATACTCCAAATATGAGAACTTAGAATTTTTCCAAGATTCAGTTCAATAGAAATTAACCGATAACATTTACAATAACTACAACTACTAGTCCGATTTCTTTAATATATCTCTATTTATCCGTCTATTCTTAAAGATTTTATTTTCTTAGTAGATAAGTTTTTTAGACATTCATTCCCAATTTAATTGTATAATCTTTCTATAGAGGGTTAGTATTACAAGTATATTTAAAAGTTCTACGATAACTAAGATAATTTCGCGCTTGGGCCCCAACCGGGATCAAAGCCGGGACCGCGTTCATCTATGGAGAACGCACTACCCACTTGTATATCTGGAATCAGCAAGGGATACAATGAAGAAAAAATTAAGAATGAAATGTTTCAAAAGATATAAGGTAGTAGATTCATATTTTTAAATGTTGTATCTGAAGCATACTTTCTCATGACAATCTCATCTATTCACATCTAATTCGGTGAACGACCTTTAAGAATGATACTTTTTGTAACGAGAAAATTAAACCGAATGATTTAATAAACTATTCACCGTATGGGTATTATAAAGGAAGCTAACGCGTAAATTTATTTGAAAATCGACATAAGAGGAATTCAAAGAAGATTGGTGCGATAAAAATATTCAATTCTTCGACTCTCGTAAATCAGTAATATCTCGCTGACGCCCGTTCATGAGAGTCATCTCGTTTATTAATGCATATAGTACTAGAAAATATAAGGTAAATATAATGCCTCGAATCAAATGAATTTTCAATTTCTTAAATTTTTCATTCTCAATTGTGTTTTGTAAGACCTTAGTAAACTGTTTCATTAAATGAGCTTTAAAATTTTACTCATTTAGCTATTGAATTACGATTAAATAGCACCAAATAGCGGACTTTATCTCTAAATATTACTAAAGGTTACTTTATGGGTATAATATGCTATTTATACCAAATAAAATAGGCGAGAACAGGCAACAAGTAATGCTCCATTACAGATATGGAATTTCTCGATTATGATAAGAAAATTCTAGATATCTAGGAGTACTATTTTTTTAAAATTAGCTAAATTATTTAGTATCGTACTTTAAATGACGGAAGATTTTACGCTTCTTTAACCACTAGTTAAACGTAAGGGTGTACCTAAATTACGTCGAAAGATTCGGAAAGAGCAATTATGAAAACGTGCTGCGTTGCGGGATGCCTTTAAATTGAACCGAGGGACGCTTCTACTCTGTTTCGGGTCGTGCTCTAGGAGATTCCCTCGTTCCCGCAAATTAAATATCATCTTCTCCTGATTCGATCATTTCCTATCGCCAACCAAACCAACGCACATTGCATGCCCCACATCGGCAAGAGGTGTAAGCAGCTAGAGAGAAATTATTTCATTTGTTTATTTAATGTTACATTTCGCGCAGAAGATTACTTTTACGAAGTGGTAATTCTCGTCCTTGCTTCCGTAAATCTTGAACGTTATTCTAAGACTGTTATTCTCTTCTAAAAGCGCGGATTTATTTAGCAACTAAAACCATGCTTATATTTTATTGCGTGACCCGACAACTGAGCGCTAGGACAACTGAGCGCTACGAAAACTGAGCGCTACGACAACTAAGCGCGTCTCCTTCTCAGGCGTTATTAATTGAACGAATGTACGGAAAATAATATCAATTTTTGACGCTGAAACAATTGAGTGGTAGCTTTTCTTACCGATTACTGATTAAACTGCAAAGGAATCGAAGCTGAAACTTTTATCTCTTTTCTAAAAAAATCTGCTTTATGTTTCGTTAGCAAGAATACAGCTCTCTGGTAAATCAAGATTCTTGGAGATTCGGTAGATTTACTATCACAGCTACACAAAAATCTAGCAAATTGTACGTTAGATTAAGATAAAATAATATATAAATCCACCTAGAATTAAATCCATATTTATCAATGAAAGCTTTAATAATTTACGTAATTATATATTTTAATCTCCAACCAATGGTAACGACGATTTCAATTCTCCTACGCATAAAGAAAATCAACTAAATCAATTACTTATAATTTATTTAGTTATATTTTAATTATCTTCTTATGTATAATTATTGTCCGTCCAACGTCATGAAGACACTATGTAAATCATATGTGCCCGTGTAGTTCTTACGGGAGAACGGCGCGCACTGTTGCTAAATTTGCACAGAAAAAGAAAGTCTGCAAGAACTTACTTGGAAGGCATACAGCATATACAGAAGTTAATTCTTTTGGCATGCTGCAATTAAATCGAGGCTAAATATTGTCATAATCGAAGAAAAAATAAGAAAGTGATATTTTCAAGAAAATTGGGTGCAGATTATTAATTTTTGAATCGATGTATCTGGGTCTATCATTCAAGAAACAAGGTCTTTTCTGGTATAAAAATCTTCCACGTGGAACCTACTTTACACGTATGTTATTCACTTTGCTGATAAAAATTTTGCATAAGAGTGTCTTGAGAAAATCTATTACAATACGCATGTTTTCGGGAAAATGCAGGGAGAAATGTAGTCGCCTGCTACTTTTCGTCCTATTTTCGTATTAAACAAATTCCAGCGGGAAAGTTTTAAATCTGAAAATGAATTGAAATCGTCGTTATCATTGGTAGGAGATTAAAATATATAATTATATAATAATATATATATATAATTATATATTTATAATAATAATAATATTTATTATAATAATATATTTATAATAATATAATATTTATTATAATAATAATATATATACATAAACTATTAAAGCTTTCATTAATAAATGTGGATTTATTTCTAGGTGGATTTATCTCTTTGCAGTTTAATCAGTAATCGGTAAGAAAAGCTACCACTCAATTGTTTGAGCGTCAAAAATTGATATTATTTTCTGTATATTCGTTCAATTAATAACGCCTGAGAAGGAGACGCGCTTAGTTTTCGTAGCGCTCAGTTGTCCGCGCTCAATCGTCGCGCGCTCAGTTGTCACGGAACCTTTCTTGGCGCTTACTTTTTATGATTGCTATTTTAACAAACCCCATCTCCTTCTCGGGCTCACGTTTTTCAGGCGTAACCTGCAAAATTAAATATAACTATGGCATGTTTAGATAAGGTTTCCACGAAGCTTAGGAGCTCCAATTTTTTACCATTTCCCTGAATCTATGGAAACCACTCCGCAAAATACGGCTTCGATAGAAGAGTATCAGAGTTTACTTTGCACTAGAGTGATAAAGGTAAAATAGTAACAAGTAAAATACTTAGCAGTGAAATTTTACAACCCTATCACTATCATCGATCAAAATCTGATTTTAATTCTAATCCATGCTCTAACATTCGCTTATGATTTTTAGGTCAGATAAAAGGCTTATGTTAGTGGTTAAATATTTTACTAACTATCACAGCACATCCTTTATCTTCCATTTGCCAATTAAAAGCTCAAAATAGGTGGAAAATAATAGAATTTATAGGAAAGCAAAACTCAAAAATTAAAGTTCTCCATGATAAATTTCTTATACTATACCACAAAATAAAAGATACACGACCTAGGTTTCGTGGCGAAGCCACATCATCCGCCCCTCATCATTCCACTCCCTCACCGCCAATTTACAGCGGTGAGGGAGTGGAAGAAAAAAAATACTGAAAACCCTAATTTCGTTCTCCCTTTTAATCCTTCATGAAAAGGTGGTCGCTGTATATTGTTATTGATCCCTTTTTTGTGTGAGGAATATTTGATTCTTTCTGATTCCTTGTGGTCGAGTGATTTTCCCACGAGGAGAATTGCAACAGATCTACACGGCACTTCGAATTTGATTGGTAAATGTTGGCAAGGTTATCCGTGATTAAATGAACGGCACAATCCAATTTCGTGAAAAAATATCCGATGGTAAAATGATGCGAAAACGTCGTGAACTGCTTTCGCAGCATATTGATCGGGAATCCATCCAAAGGATGTCTTTACGCGCTCTTTTATTAATCTTAAACTTTTCGTATATTACACTTCTCGGTTGTTATTTTCGTAAAATTTTTGGTGTTTAGGGTGATTCACCCAAAGTGTTTCTCCTTATGGACGTTTTGCCCTAGTACGTTTCATCCAAAAGAAGGTTTTCTCAGGCAGGGTACACCCAGAGTACGTTTCATCCACAGCCGTTTCACCCAAAGATTTCACATCCAATAGTCGGTTCACCCATGAGATATTTCACCCACAGAATTTTTTATCCATGCCAGATGGATGAAAATTTCTCACGTAAGAAATGCATTGCGGCAATTTTTATGAATTTTGCTGGATAAGCTTCGAAGATGATATTCGTAAGGAAAACTTATTGTAAATTTTTACCAATTAGCTTGCAGTATGCAAGCAACTTTTACTCGTATATCTATATATATATAGGTTTATCCGGAGAGTTAGCTATATATAATAGATATAGATATGTCCGGAGAGTTAGCTATATATAATAGATAGCATTATAACAATCTGGATGTTGTAATGCAAGAATTCAGTTATTATAAAATGGTTATTACGAATCAGTATATATTCTTACTTTGCTTCTCGCACAGAGGGAAAAGAAAACCGAGGCCCCTTCCCTTCCTCCCATAAAATTTGAGTCTGAGGTGCCAGACACGACCAGGATGAAGGAAATTTTACCTCTGAGCCGCTCTGAGCTTATGTTTAGGACTGAGATGGGAGAAAGAAATTTTCCGTGGAGTTTGAATCAGTGTCAGACCAAAAATGTATGGGCCTCGAATTTGACGCCTTCGCTTGCAAAACTCTGTGGTTATAAATAGACATATTATATAATATAATATTAGGTAATATTATACATCGTTCAAGAGAGCATTTATTAGCCTTTAAAATTATATACCTAGAGAGTCCATGTCGATCACCTGTTTTATCACATCCTGTGTTAATGCAATCTACACAAGTAAAGTATGGTAAAATCATGGCCATATCTACGCTATTACTTTAAGTACAGTCACTTACAAAAAAAAGTTACCACTAGTGGATGCAACCCACTTAACAGACATAAAGCTCGATGAGAGCGAGTCTATGAGCGGCTCTGCTTTTAACGCGCGTTTCGTCTTCCTCCTTACGCATGTTTTGAAGCTTGTTTGACGTTATTACCTTTAAAGACTGGCTAAAATTCATTCATTTGGATGCTGTATAAGCAATGTAGTATTATAAAGGAACTCAATTCGGATTTTCCTTAAATCGGCTCAAATCTCACGCGTACTTCACTCTTCTTAAAAAAATCCGACAACAAATACTTTAGTTGCCCATATTTTCTGCTTATGTATAAATTCCCATCAATGGAGGTTTGAAAGGACTCCATTATTTTTCTTCATGCTCTACATGCTCGCAGGACGAACTTTTCCATAAAATATAATAAATAAGAGGGCTTAAATAAATGATAATTAAGAGAAAATGCAATACTATGAATTATGTCAAAAGAAGGGGAAATAAGAGAAAACGTAATTAGAACAGAAATGGATTAACAGTGAAAGAATACGTTAACCCTTCAAAATCCGCTTACAGGGATGATCTTGTTTCGCATATGCTTAATAGCGAACACATCGGATCAATAAGACGTTCTATGCGTTATTTCTCTGTTAGCTAATATTTCTAAATGAGATTAGTGAAACCGTATTGAATATATTTTTAATTATTTCGTTGATATTCATTTCATCTCTCCGTATACATATCATCATAACCGAATGGAAGAACCATAAATGAGTGTCGATACTTGATAAAGAGTGGGAAATGAACGCTAATTAATAATTTTCACCCTAAGCCGCGCCGTCCTACAGGTGCAAGGGGTGCATCGCACCCGGGAAAGTAGGATGCCATGGGTATAATCCATAAATAGAAAAATTACAACTAAAACACCTACGAATCACGTCGATCTATTTAATGCAATATATTTCAATATATATATTTATTCCACTGACGACCAGATTACAATAAAGCGATAGTGGGTGAGGTGAGGGTGAGCCCTGGCGCTGAAGTTGTAGGTGGTAGTTTTGGTAAAAGTTTTTTCGTAGAAATTACGCCCGGAATCACGTGTGGGATTAAGGGGAGAAAGATTAGCAGATAATGGGATGGCTAGGGAGTAGCAGGTAGGCGAAGGGGGCTCACTGAATTCCGCGTTTGCTGATCTCGGAAAGAATAGCGAGGTCTAAGGAGTAAGCAGCGGGGGAAGAGATGGGATACCAGCCGTGAAGGTCCATTTTAGAACGTAGTATTTCTAGGAAGTAATCAATGAATATGCATTGCCGAGAACCCTCTCCCAAAAGCATCTGGGTTTTCCACACCTTTTCGTCCATTCTAATCGATGAAATCTCAGAAACGCTGAGTTCTTCACTCGAGAGGTGCATTGCTACCACATTTCACTTATTATAAAGTATATTTTCATGCAAATAAAAAAAAACTTTGTAAATTCCATACAGATATATTAAAGGCAACTAGTTTCGTCTATAAGAAATCATCAGGCACTGAAATATCGAAAATGAGAAAAACCGAGGGGAACAAGGAGGTGTGGTGGGAAAACCCGGGAATTATCAACGGAAAAGAGCTGAGGGAATGAGAAAGGAGGGGAGGACTTGTGGAAGAGGTATTCGTTGGTAAGGATTTTGTCCACCCCCCACGCACCGGGATGGGCATTCATTGTAACGGAGTTCGTACACCCAGCTGAGAGAGTCGCTGGGTCTTCTATCATTGTGGTGGCCGATGGCTCTCCGTAGATTCCAGGGGACATAGAAAGCCGCTCTCAGGTCATTAGGAAGCATGTGTCCCAATCTATAGGATGAGAGGATATTTGGTTTTCTCCTCGATAGTTTATCCACCATATTTGGGCTGTATCCGTTATTTATAGCAATGTGTTTGTTGATTAAAACTTCTTTAGTCCAAAGGGAATTGCCGGGTGACATTGGGATGTGGGTGGATCATACTGTGGAAAGCGGGTAACTTCTGGGAAAAAGGATGGGAGGAATGAGAGGGGATGGTGAGGTCAGAATAGGTGGGTCTGCTGGAGGGAGTTGAGATGATGTCTGACAGACAGACAGAACTAGTTGCCGATTAATTTATTTACGTGGAATTTACAAAGTGTTTTTTTCTTTGCATGATGGCACCATTCCACAAAGTTAGGCTGTGAAATGTCAATTTTAATAATATATCTTCTTTGTATACCAAACTATTATATGCCGATTTCTCATTCTTTTACTCATAGATATAGATTACTCATAAATGCCTCTTCTTACGGTGTGACCGAGGTTATAGGACACTGCGGAGTTCTTCCTTATCGCTTAATTTCTGTCTAGCTCTATTCCAAATCATTTTCTATTACACTCCTTGCCATACACGGATTGAATACTTTTCTATGTGCACCACTGCTCGGATTTTTATTTTTAATTTTCGAAGAATAACCTTTGTAAAATTCTTTTTTAATCCAAATAACACTTAACAAGTTATAATCGTTACCATTACTCATTACTCATATGAATATGGTATTAAAACCTAATGAATTATATTGCATTTGCACTGAAGTGGCAAGCATGATTTTTTCTGATTCAATAAATGCACTAATCATAATTGATGCAAGATTTTCATTTTAAATATGTTTACCGGAAAATTCCTTAAAAATATAATTTTCTGTTATTCTACAACATGTTATTAGCAATGAAAATTTAAATTATTATATACATATGGATGTCTGCGTTATCCTGGGACTCGTTTATACAGCTGATTATCTTCGCAAGTTCCTTTCAACGGGTTTGTTTATAATTTTATTTAATTTAATCAACCCTTTATTAGGCGAGGTTAGGCCCGAGTGGGCCTCTCTTCCACCTAACCTCGTATGAAGTTACATCGCTATAAAGATTCAAAATAATAATAAGAGAATAAAAAAAGAGAAAGGAAAAAAAACGGAAAAGAAAGATTTGATTTGCGGGAAAAAACCTCTATAACTGAAGGTGTTTATATATAGAATCTCAAAGCTTGCCGCATTCCCTTAAAAATTCTACTTACTTTCCGTACCTTGCCCCCTCTTGTCATCGTTGCCCAGGGCAACCCCCGGCTCGCATGATCTCCTTCTGGCTTTGGTAAAATATGTAAGCGTTTCTACCAGAGAAGTTCATCCAAGAAGAAGGAAAGAGACTTCTAAAATTTCTGCAGGTCATAAACAGCCCTCAACTTTATTGCTGTTTTCCTCACCCAGATAAAGGGGGAGGGGGAGAGTCCTTGCCCGTCCTTCACTACCCACTCCATTTTTCCCTGAAATGGTCGGCACGGCTTCGGAGCACGGTCGTGAAAATTTCTGAAAAAGTTTACTCTACCATTCATCCCCTCAGATGTTCCTAACGCCTTATATTAAAATGCAATTGGTAATTTCAATCTGTGATTTATCGCAAGAACTAGCTAGCAAGACGCAACGTGCCCAGAATGCGTCTGTTTGATTTATAATTAACTTGAAAAAGTATGACCATACTTCTGATACGTTTAAGAAAATATCTTGGATTAGACTAGAACATTGTCAAACAATTCATGTTGTAACGCCAGGTTTCAGGGTCTTGCAAGCACAAACTGCGGAATATCTCTTTTCTAAAATTTTTAGCTTGGAATATATTCACGATTGCTATACTACATGCAAAAAATCTAAAGTAAAACTATATCTAAAAAACAACTTTAAAATCACCAAATTAATCCATTCCGACCTCCGAATCGCTATAATATTACTCTGCCATGTTAATGTCACTAAAAAATCGCTTTAAATAAGTTATTTTAATAACAATAACGAAAACGAATCCTTTCAAACGCTCAACGTGGACCTGCATAGCAGACAACGTCCTCCATCTTTATTTTCGCTCTCTCTCTCTCTCTTCTGGAGGCTCGCTCGCCCGAAACGAGGGGTCTATTGGACGAGTTGCCCCTTGCAAGTGGTAACTTTTTTTTGTAAGTGACTGTACATAGAGGGAATTCATATGTTTCAGATACGCTGTCCGCCCTTACTCTGACGGTTCTTGGTTCGATGCCTGAGCGTCATTTATATTCTACCATGTATTTCAAAGAGGGAAAGCGTATTCTTATAGTAGCACCTTCTTTATAAGATATTGAATTGAAACTTTAGAACAGGTCAGAATGGCACGTATCTAATATTAATATGCAATTGTTTCGCACGATCGGGTTCTTAGTTCGACGCCAGGCGGTCATTTGCGCGAGGTTTTGAACATTGTTTTGAGGCATTCCTTGGTACGATACTGCATTCAACTGATAGCTTGCAGTATGCAAGCAACTTTTACTCCTATATATATATATATATATATATATATATATATATATATATACGAGTAAAAGTTGCTTGCATACTGCAAGCTAATTGGTACAAATTTAACAATAAGTTCCCCTTACGGGTATCATCTTCGAAGCTTATCCAGCAAAATTCTTAACAATTGCCGCAATACATTTCTTACGTGAGAAATTTTCATCCATGTGGCATCGAACTCAAGGTCATATGCAACCTTTCTTCCACTGGTTCTATAGAAAACTACTTCAAACGCAAAGGCTGTGATTTTGAATAGTCTCCTGCATTGAGAAAGGCCTCAAAACAATTTTTAAAAATTTGCGTAATTGACCAACTGGCGTCGAACACAGGACCCATTTGTGAGAGACAATGGCATACGAATAATAGATAAGCGCCACTCTGACGTGTTTCAAAGTTTCAATTCAGTATCTTATCGGGAAGGTCATAAAATAAGATTCCGTTATTCCCGTTTGAATTGCATGGTAGAATCGGAATGACACTCTTGCATCGAACCAAGGACCACTGCAGAAACGGCGAATAACATGAAAGAATGTTCTCAAACGCCTCTGTCACCATTCCGGGTTTTATCTTTCCAGCTTATCGGGAAGGATTTTAAAAAAATCATCCAAGATTTCACCAATGAATTTCTTACGGAAGCATTTCGAACCCACCTGGCGTCGAACACACGGTCATTTGCTAACATTTCTTCCTTTGATACTATGGAAGACCATCTCATCTGCAAACGCCGTAATTTTGATTGCTCTATCGCATCGAGAACGGTCTCAAAACAGATTGCAAATATTCGCGCTAATGACCGCCTAGCGTCGAACTCAGGACCCTTCTGTTAGAGAAAATAGCGAATTAATATTAGGTAAGTGCCATTATGACTTATTCCAAAGTTTCGATTCAATATCTTATCGGGAAGGTCCTAAAATAAGATTCCGTTTTCCCCGTTTGAAATGCATGGTGGAATCGGAATGACCCTCTTGCATCGAACCAAGGACCACTAGACGAACTGTGAAATTCATGAAAGAATGTGTTCAAACGCCTCCGTCGCCACACGGAGTTTGATCTTTCCAGGTTATCGGGAAATCATTGAAAAAAAATGACAAAAATTGCAGCAATGCATTTCTTATGGAAGAATTTCGGACCCACCTGGAGTCGAAGTCACGGTAATTTGGCAACATTTCTACCATAAGAACCATAGAAGGCTACCTCATCTTCAACCTCCGAGATTTTGGTTCCTCTATCTTACCGATAAGTGCCTCAAAATAATTTTTAAAAATCCACGCAATGCATTCTTATGGGAAAATTGCGATTTTTGGGACATTCTAGTATCGAACCCATGACACCTAGCGTCGATGTCTGCATTATTCTGGCATCTAGAGTGTGGGGCCAGTACGTCGAAAAAATCTGACGTCGACGGCGCTCGTGGAACATGGTCAGAATTCGTATCCCCTATAAATATATATATATATATATATAGGTATATCCGGAGAGTTAGCTATATATAATAGATATATATATATATATATATATATATATATATATATATATATATATATATATATATATATATATATATACGAGTAACAGTTGCTTGCATACTGCAAGCTAATTGGTGAAAATTTACAAAGTTTCCCTTACGGGTATCATTTTCGAAGCTTATCCAGCAAAAATCTTAAAAATTGCCGCAATGCATTTCGAACTTGAGAATTTTTCATCCATCTGGCATCGAACTCACGGTCATATGTAACCTTTCTTCCACCGGTTCTATAGAAAAATACTTCAAACGCAAATGCTGTGATTTTGAATAGTCTCCTGCATAGAGAAAGGCCTCAAAGCAATTTTAAAAAATTTGCGTAATTGACCGCCTGGCGTCGAACACAGGACCCATGTGTGAGAGACAATGGCATACGAATAATAGATAAGCGCCACTCACAATTCAGTATCTTATCGGGAAGGTAATAAAATAAGATTCCGTTATTCCCGTTTGAAATACATGGTAGAATCGGAATGACACTCTTGCATCGAACCAAGGACCACTGCAGAAACGGCGAATAACATGAAAGAATGTTCTCAAACGCCTCTGTCACCATTCCGGGTTTTATCTTTCCAGCTTATCGGGAAGGATTTTAAAAAAATCATCCAAGATTTCACCAATGAATTTCTTACGGAAGCATTTCGAACCCACCTGGCGTCGAACACACGGTCATTTGCTAACATTTCTTCCTTTGATACTATGGAAGACCATCTCATCTGCAAACGCCGTAATTTTGATTGCTCTATCGCATCGAGAACGGTCTCAAAACAGATTGCAAATATTCGCGCTAATGACCGCCTAGCGTCGAACTCAGGACCCTTCTGTTAGAGAAAATAGCGAATTAATATTAGGTAAGTGCCATTATGACTTATTCCAAAGTTTCGATTCAATATCTTATCGGGAAGGTCCTAAAATAAGATTCCGTTTTCCCCGTTTGAAATGCATGGTGGAATCGGAATGACCCTCTTGCATCGAACCAAGGACCACTAGACGAACTGTGAAATTCATGAAAGAATGTGTTCAAACGCCTCCGTCGCCACACGGAGTTTGATCTTTCCAGGTTATCGGGAAATCATTGAAAAAAAATGACAAAAATTGCAGCAATGCATTTCTTATGGAAGAATTTCGGACCCACCTGGAGTCGAAGTCACGGTCATTTGGCAACATTTCTACCATAAGAACCATAGAAGGCTACCTCATCTTCAACCTCCGAGATTTTGGTTCCTCTATCTTACCGATAAGTGCCTCAAAATAATTTTTAAAAATCCACGCAATGCATTCTTATGGGAAAATTGCGATTTTTGGGACATTCTAGTATCGAACCCATGACACCTAGCGTCGATGTCTGCATTATTCTGGCATCTAGAGTGTGGGGCCAGTACGTCGAAAAAATCTGACGTCGACGGCGCTCGTGGAACATGGTCAGAATTCGTATCCCCTATAAATATATATATATATATATATAGGTATATCCGGAGAGTTAGCTATATATAATAGATATATATATATATATATATATATATATATATATATATATATATATATATATACGAGTAACAGTTGCTTGCATACTGCAAGCTAATTGGTGAAAATTTACAAAGTTTCCCTTACGGGTATCATTTTCGAAGCTTATCCAGCAAAAATCTTAAAAATTGCCGCAATGCATTTCGAACTTGAGAATTTTTCATCCATCTGGCATCGAACTCACGGTCATATGTAACCTTTCTTCCACCGGTTCTATAGAAAAATACTTCAAACGCAAATGCTGTGATTTTGAATAGTCTCCTGCATAGAGAAAGGCCTCAAAACAATTTTTAAAAATTTGCGTAATTGACCGCCTGGCGTCGAACACAGGACCCATGTGTGAGAGACAATGGCATACGAATAATAGATAAGCGCCACTCACAATTCAGTATCTTATCGGGAAGGTAATAAAATAAGATTCCGTTATTCCCGTTTGAAATACATGGTAGAATCGGAATGACACTCTTGCATCGAACCAAGGACCACTGTAGAAACGGCGAATAACATGAAAGAATGTTCTCAAACGCCTCTGTCACCATTCCGGGTTTTATCTTTCCAGCATATCGGGAAGGATTAAAAAAAAATCATCCAAAATTTCACCAATGCATTTCTTACGGAATCATTTCGAACCCACCTGGCGTCGAACACACGGTCATTTGCTAACATTTCTTCCTTTGATACTATGGAAGACCATCTCATCTGCAAACACCGTAATTTTGATTGCTCTATCGCATCGAGAACGGTCTCAAAACAGATTGCAATAATTCGTGCTAATGACCGCCTAGCGTCGAACTCAGGACCCTTCTGTGAGAGAAAATAGCGAATTAACATTAGGTGAGTGCAATTATGACTTATCCCAAAGTTTCGATTCAATATCCTATCGGGAAGGTCCTAAAATTAGATTCCGTTTTCCCCGTATGAAATGCATGGTGGAATCGGAATGACCCTCTTGCATCGAACCAAGGACCACTAGACGAACTGTTAAATTCATGAAAGAATGTTTTCAAACGCCTCCGTCACCACACGGAGTTTGATCTTTCCAGGTTATAGGGAAGGCATTGAAAAAAATGACAAAAATTGCAGCAATGCATTTCTTATGGAAGAATTTCGGACCCACCTGGAGTCGAAGTCACGGTCATTTGGCAACATTTCTACCATAAGAACCATAGAAGGCTACCTCATCTTCAACCTCCGAGATTTTGGTTCCTCTATCTTACCGATAAGTGCCTCAAAATAATTTTTAAAAATCCACGCAATGCATTCTTATGGGAAAATTGCGATTTTTGGGACATTCTAGTATCGAACCCATGACACCTAGCGTCGATGTCTGCATTATTCTGGCATCTAGAGTGAGGGGTTAGTACGTCGAAAAAATCTGACGTCGATGGCGCTTGTGGAACATGGTCAGAATTCGTATCCCCTATAAATATATATATATATAGGTATATCCGGAGAGTTAGCTATATATATATACGAGTAAAAGTTGCTTGCATACTGCAAGCTCACTGGTGAAAATTTACAATAAGTTTCCCTTACGGGTGTCATCTTCGAAGCTTATCCAGCAAAATTCTTAAAAATTGCCGCAATGCCTTTCGCACGTGAAAATTATTCATCCATCTGGTATCGAACTCACTGTCATATGTAACCTTTCTTCCACTGGTTCTATAGAAAACTACTTCAAACGCAAAGGCTGTGATTTTGAATAGTCTCCTGCATTGAGAAAGGCCTGAAAACAATTTTAAAAAATTTTCGTAAATGACCGCCTGGAGTCGAACACAGGACCCGACTGTAAGAGACAATGGCATACGAATCTTAGATAAGTGCCACTCTAACGTGTTTCAAAGTTTCAATTCAGTATTTTATCAGGAAGGTCCTAAAATAAGATTCCGTTATTCCCGTTTGAAATGCATGGTGGAATCAGAATGACCCTCTTGCATCGAACCAAGGACCGCTGTAGAAACGGCGAATAACATGAAAGAATGTTCTCAAACGCCTCTGTCACCATTCCGGATTTTATCTTTCCAGCTTATCGGGAAGGATTTTTAAAAAATCATCCAAGATTTCACCAATGCATTTCTTACGGAAGCATTTCGAACCCACCTGGCGTCGAACACATGGTCATTTGCTAACATTTCTTCCTTTGGTACTATGGAAGACCATCTCATCTGCAAACACCGTAATTTTGATTGCTCTATCGCATCGAGAACGGCCTCAAAACAGATTGCAAAAATTCGCGTAAAAGACCACCTAGCGTCGAACTCAGGACCCTTCTGTGAGAGGGAATAGCAAATTAATATTAGATGAGTGCCATTCTCACTAATTCCAAAGTTTCGATTCAATATCTTATCTGGAACGTCCTAAAATAAGATTCTGTTTTCCCCGTTTGAAATGCATGGTGGAATCGGAATGACCCTTTTGCATCGAACCAAGGACAACTGGACGAACAGTGAAATTCATGAAAGAATTTTTCCAAACGCCTCTGTCGCCACACCGAGTTTTATCTTTCCAGCTTATCGGGAAGGCATTGAAAAAAAATGACAAAAAAGCAGCATTGCATTTCTTATGGAAGAATTTCGGACCCACCTGGAGTCGAACTCACGGTCATTTGGCAACATTTCTACCACAAGAACCATAAAAGACTACCTCAGCTTCAACCTCCGAGATTTTGGTTCCTCTATCTTACCGATAAGTACCTCAAAATAATTTTCAAAAATCCACGCAATGCATTCTTATGGAAAAATTGCGATTTTTGGGACATTCTAGTATCGAACCCATGACACCTAGCGTCAATGTCTGCATTATTCTGGCATCTAGAGCTTAGGGCCAGTACGTCGTAAAAATCTGACGAGGACGGCGATTGTGGAACATGGTCAGAATTCGTATCCCCTATATCTATATATATATATCTATATAGGTATATCCGGAGAGTTAGCTATATATAATAGATATATATATATATAAGGTATACGAATTCTGACCATGTTCCACAAGCGCCGTCGACGTCAGATTTTTCCGACGTACTGTCTCCACACTCTAGATGCTAGAATAATTCAGACATCGACGCTAGCTATCATGGGTTCGATAGCAGAATTTCCCAAATATGGCAATTTTCCCATAAAAATGCATTGCGCGGATTTTTCAAAATTATTTTGAGGCACTTATCGGTAAGATAGAGGAACCAAAATCTCAGAGGTTAAAGTTGAGGTAGTCTTCTATATTAAGAATGGAAGAAATGTTAGAAAATGACCGTGAGTTCGACGCCAGGTGGAAGCAAATTTCTTCCATAAGAAATGCATAGGTGAAATATTTGACGATTTTTTTAAATGCCTTCCCGATAAGCTGGAAAGATAAAACCCGGAATCGTGACAGAGGCGTTTGAGAACATTCATTCATGACGTCCACTGTATCTCTAGTGGTCCTTGGTTCGAGGCAAGAGTGTCATTCCGATTCTGCCATGCAGTTCATACGGCAATAACGGATCTTATTTTAGGAGCTTCCCGATAAGATACTGAATGGAATCTTTGAAACACGTCAGGGTGGCACTTCTCTAACAATCATATGCCATTGCCTCTCACGAACGGGTCCTGTGTTCGACGTCAGGCGGTCATTTATGCTAATTTTTTAAAATTGGTTTGAGGCCTTTCTCTAAGCAGGAGACTATTGAAAATCACAGCGTTTTCGTTTGAAGAAGTTTTCTATAGAACCAGTGGAAGAAGGGTTGCATATGACCATGAGTTCGATGCCAGATGGATGAAAATTTCTAACGTAAGAAATGTATTGCGGCAATTTTTAAGAATTTTGCTGGATAAGCTTCGACGATGACACCCGTAAGGGGAACTTATTGTAAATTTTTACCAATTAGCCTTCAGTATGCAAGCAACTTTTACTCGTAATTGATATATAGCTAACTCTCCGGATATAACTATATATACATTTATAGGGCATACGAATTCTGACCATGTTCCACAAGCGCCGTCGACGTCAGATTTTTCCGACGTATTGGCCCCACCTTCTAGATACTAGGAGAATTCAGACTTAGACGCTAGCTATCATGGGTTCGATACCAGAATTTCCCAAATATCGCAATTTTCCCATAAAAATGCATTGCGCGGATTTTTCAAAATTATTTTCAGGCACTTATCGGTAAGATAGAGGAACCAAAATCTCAGAGGTTGAAGTTGAGGTAGTCTTCTATATTAAGAATGGAAGAAATGTTAGAAAATGACCGTGAGTTCGACGCCAGGTGGAAGCAAATTTCTTCCATAAGAAATGCATAGGTGAAAAATTTGACGATTATTTTAAATGCCTTTCCGATAAGCTGGAGGGATAAAACCCGGAATGGTGACATTGGCGTTTGAGGACAATCTACCATCAGTTTTACCGTTTCTCTAGTGGTCCTTGGTTCGATGCAAGACGGTCATTCCGATTCCACCATGTATTTCAAATGGGGAAAGCGGAATTTTATTTTGGACCTTCCCAATATGATATTGAATCGAAACTTTGGAACAGGTCAGAGTGGCACTTATCTAATATTATTTTGCTATTTTATCTCACGGAAGGGTCCTGGGTTCGACGCTAGGCGGTCTTTTGCGCGAATTTTTGTAATCTGTTTCGAGGCCCTTCTCGATGCGATAGAGCAATCAAAATCTCGGTGTTTGCAGATGAGATGGTCTTCCATCGTACCAAAAGGAAGAAATGTTACGAAATGTCCGTGTGTTCGAGGCCAGGTGGGTCCGAAATGCTTCCTTAAGAAATGCATTGCTGGTATCATGGACGATTTTTTAAATTGTCTTCCCGACATACAGGAAAGATAAAACTCGGAATGGTGACAGAGATGTTTGAAAGCATTCTTTCATAACGTCCACTGTTTTTCTAGTGGTCCTTGGTTCGATGCAATGGCGTCATTCTGATTCTATCATGCATTTCAAACGGGGAAAACGGAATCATATTTAGGACCTTCCCGATAAGCTATTGAATTGAAACTTTGGAATAAGTCAGAATGGCACTTATGTTATATTATCTTGCTATTTTCCTTTACATAAGGGTCCTGAGTTCGACGCTAGGCGGTCTTTTGCGCATTTCTTTCAAAGTGTTATTGGGCCTTTTTAGGTGCGATAGAGCAATCAAAATCACGGTGTACGCAGATGAGATGGTTATCTATTGTAACAACTGAAGAAACTTTACCAAATGACCGTGTGTTCGACGCCAAGTGGGTGCAAAATTCTCCGGTATAAATTGCTTGGAGGGCATTTATGACATTTAATTTTAATGCTTATCCGAAAACCGGGAATGATTCAATATGTAATATACATAGGTGTAATTCATGTGATTCATATACGCAGTTCGCCGTTCCCCTTACGGTTCTTGATTCGATTCCTGAGCGTCATATCTATTCTACCGTATATTTCAAAGGGGGATAGCGTATTCTTATTTTAGGAACTTCCTCATAAGATATTGAATCGAAACTTTGGAACAGATCAGAATGGCACATATCTAATATTAATATGCAATTGAGACGCCCGATCGGGTCCTAAGTTCGACGCCAGGCGGTTATTTACGCGAATTTTTTGAACATTGCTTTAAGGCCTATCATGTTACGATACTGCATTTAACTGATGGCTTACAGTATGCAAGCAACATTTACTCGTAATAGATATATAGCTAACTCTCGGGATATACATATATATATATATATATATATATATATATATATATATATATATATATATATACACACGAGTAAAAGTTGCTTGCATACTGCAAGCTATCAGTTGAAGTCAGTACCGTACCAAGAAAGGCCTCAAAACAATGTTCAAAACTTCGCGCCAAAGACCGCCTTGGGTCGAACTAAGAAACCGATCGTGCAAAACAATTGCATATTAATCTTATATACGTCCCATTCTGACCTGTTCCAAAGTTTCACATCAATATCTTTTAAGGATTTCCTAAAATAAAATTACGGTATACCCCTTTGAAATACATGGCAGAATAGAAATGACGCTCAGGCATCGAACCAGGAACCGTCAGAGGAACGGCGAACAGTGTATATGAATTACCTCTATGTATATTACATTTTATATGATTCCTGGTTTTCTCTAGCCGTCCTTGGTTCGATGCAAGAGTGTCATTCCGATTCTGCCATGCATTTCAAACGGCAATAACGGATCTTATTTTAGGAGCTTCCCGATAAGATACTGAATTGAAATTTTGAAACACGTCAGGGTGGCACTTCTTTAACATTCATATGCCATTGTCTCTCACGAACGGGTCCTGTGTTCAACGTCAGGCGGTCATTTACGCAAATTTTAAAGGGTAAGGTTGCATATGACCGTGAGTTCGATGCCAGATGGATGAAAATTTCTCACGTAAGAAATTTATTGCGGCAAATTTTAAGAATTTTGCTGGATAAGCCTCGAAGATGACACCCGTAAGGGAAACTTATTGTAAATTTTCACCAATTAGCTTGCAGTATGCAAGCAACTTTTACTCGTATATATATAGGTATATCCGGAGAGTTAGCTATATATAATAGATAACTTACATTACAATCCTTACGGCTGAGAATAATCTTTCCACTATCCCCCGGAGGTTCGTGGGTAACACTCTTGTAGAAGTTGCAGAATTTAGCCACCTCACACATTTTTACATGCACATACTCGTATAGCAATTATATCTAAGTTATTATTATAAATTATATCTATAAATTCAGGCGTTTCATTTCCTCAATTACTTCTAAAAGCGGCTGAGTTGAATATTAGTCTTCTATGAAATAAATTGATTGTTTCTTGAAGGCATAATAAATGTTTGTGATTAACTACTTAACATATGGATTTTGTCACTTTTGGAAAAGGAGTGGCTATTCTTCATATGACATCGTATATAGGATCATAATTTAATTATGTAATTTTTGGTAGATTAATGCTTAATTTAATTTAATGATGTCGGGGCCATAACGTCTTCTTCCGTGTAACGCAGTCCAGAGCAAAGGTTAGCAGTCTCGAGGAGAGCTTGTTTGGCGACTGAACGCTTAAATAAAGTCAAACAGTGCGTGAAGGGAACCTCCCGTACTCGAAACGCGCGCGGTACATAGAAATTAGCACGTTACGTAGGTTTTTGATATTCCTGGGAATAATAATTCTTTCCCAAGTAGATACTGGTTATACGCTACTCTACAAAATAATTCCAATATCCTATTTAACCTTGGAAAGAGCTTTTACATATTTATGAAGAGTGGTAAAACTGCTAGCCGCAGAACGGAGATTTAGTTTAATAACTAGCGTAAGACGTTATAGTCGTATCTTAAGGAAACGGATTTCAATTCTATTAAATTGATTGTCTTCCTAATCACCTCCTTAAGGGGGTAAAATATTAGGATAAGTTATTAATATCTTCCGGTGTCTAATTCTATTCAACTCTAGTCCAGGAAATGTTTTCTATTTTCTTAATCAACTCTGGAAGGAGACTCAATAACCATATTTAGAGTTTTATAATCCCTGAACTGCAGAACGGGAATAAAAATTTTGGTTCGGAGATATATATTATTTCTAAATGGAAAGGAGTGGACATAAGTTCTTCAGGAAATTTAATCGAGTTTCTGAACGCCTCATTAAGTGAGTGAAATTATTACAGAAATAAACAAATGTATACGAACTGAATCAGATCTCTGATATGATTTTCTCATCCATTCAATGAGATTATTTCTGATACTCCCTCTATAAGGAAAATTCTCTTCAACTGACACAAAATATCGGGTTTCATCGGACCTAGTTTCTACAAGAACTAGGTAGAAATTTACGGCTTTTCCATATAATTGGCTGTTACTCCTCGAGTTGAAACATTTTAAATGATCAATCTCAAAGAAGTGAATTGCGGTCAATACCTCCCTCCCCTCATTGAAAATTCGCGGTAACCATATTCTGCACGTATCTATCTTCAACAAATGTTGGCCATGTGGATATATTATTTAAAGTGTTAAGGATACAGCTGTAAATGATAATTGGAATAGAATTTCGAGGTTCTTGAGTAACACGTTTACAGCAGTTGCCAAGTTGAGACACCTAGTCCTTTTTTTATAGCCCACATATCCAGAATGGAGTTTTATGGATGTTCTGAATATCTATATTATCTCTCAATGCAGAGTAGGCTTATTATAAGAATTCATCGAAAAATTACGTACTTCGTGCGGGCCTAATGTATGGTTGTTAATCATCCTGCTGACTAGATTCGATTGTAATTGTTATTTAAAGCTCTATCCTTGGTATTGTAAATCCACATTGGCAACGTTTATGGAAGATAGGTACCTGCTGCATATTCTTTCCCCGATTTGGTAATGAACAAACGGTCTGCAACCTATTTCTATGAGAATGACGTTTTTAAAAAAAATATCTTAAAGAGATAGCAGTCACTATTGCGGAAGAACCACGATTACGTGCCTTATTCTGGCAGCAACGAGTTCCGACTTAATAGAATATGATACCTTAGCGAACTTTATTTCTCCTGAAAAAGATTGAAAATTTCAACGACTTGAAGAGGCGCTTACAAAGGTAATTGAGGTGCCTGAAGAACTAAAAACAAAACTTCCTTCGATTCCGCTAGTGAGACTAAATCCAAATTTTCATTCTTTTTCTACGGCCAATGAACGTATTATTATGAAAAACACAGGAATTACTACCTTATTCTTGTAGCAACGAGTTCCTATTATAAAAATAAAATATGACATTTGTGAGAATGTTTACCTATGGTGGAGTATGATAAATACGCCAATTGAATGGATGAGAAAATCATATCAAAGAGCTCCGTTGGTTTGTATTCATCCGTTAATTTCCGAATAACTTTCCCCGTCTCAGAAAGCGATTTGAGAAGCAATTATCGTGCCATAAGAACTAAAATTCATTGGTTCCTTCGATTCGGCTATTATTTCTGGGATCATATTCAAATTATTATTCCTATTCTGCGACCAACGAATGTAACAATTTAAATATGTGTGTGAAACATCCTTCCAATGTTGATTAGAGAATTCAAGTAAGACATTAATTAAATTGATTACAGAATTTAAATAGACATTAGAGAGGTTTATCAAGGATAAGTTTGAATCTAAACCGTCATCGGAAGGAGTCTATAATTCTATGTCACGTATTTATCGACGTAATATGATGGATGCAAAAGAATGCGCGCAGTACGGGATATAGAGAAACGCCAGTTAGGGGATTTCAACTCATGTTACCCCTCTCGCCGCCGGCAGTGCGTAGGCGTTGACTCAAGAGAGGGGTCGGGAAAAAGAGGGGTTGGAGGTATTCGGACGATGGGCGGTTGTCATTGTGACGGTTAGATTTTGCGAGAAATGTTTTCGCAGTGTAGAATAGAATATTCGTGAATGACGTTCCGTCGAATGATAATATCCAACGCTAAACATTTCACTCACGCTTTAATGGAAGAGCGGTTAATTCTTGCCATAGTAAGTACTTCAAACTCAAGAAATGATGATACCTTGATTCGGCCCGCTTAGGAGCGGGCCAAAGGAGCTGATTAACATTAATGCGCATCCATTCAATTGGCGTATGAATCAAACGCCATCAAAAGGAAAACATCCTTACAATTGTCACAAAACATCATATTATATTGAATAGGAATTCGTTTCTATAAGATTATAGTAGAATTATATGGCTTTTCTATAAAAGTGTCCGTGATCAGAAATGTTCACGATCAGAAATATTCAAAGGTCATCTTCATTTATATGAGGAACTCACGATTCACGATTATCTATATTAATATTGCTGTCCATCCCTCCAGTGGATCATTCCCGGATCGTGGTAAGCTCATTCAGCATGAACCTATCTTATACAATTGTTGCCCAAGTGGATTAATAAATTACAATGTACAGGATAGAGCTGTAATTAATAATTCAATTACAGCAATTCCGAGTTCCTAAGCCACCTTATAAATATTGTTAAAGCCCACCTAACTAGAAACAAATTTAGGGTATTCAATATCTACATTATATTTTAATTCGATGTAACCCGAAAATGAAAATTTAATGAGGAAAATTAAGTTGAACGCGAGGGAATCCTAAACATTAGTAATTCTAAATTTAGGTTAGGGTTTTAGTGCTTCAGGTAAAATTATTTCGTACAGAAAACCATTCAGACATCTCACCTTTTTGGGGTATACTTAATATATATCTTTTATTCTCCCAACCGTATAATAGCACTTGAATTTTTCTTACTTGGGAAATGAGATAAATCTGTGAGACGGAGTCCCCTACGAAAACACCATATTGTTGTGGGAGTCTGCGATATGTGAAGACTACTTACGAAATAACAATGAAGATGATAGTCTTCTTGCATGTAATGTAGTTTACGTCTACATCGGCGATAAGCTGTGACAAGGAGAGCTTGTTTTGCGCCTATAAGAGTACAGGACGTAAAGAAGTGCAACCAAGGAAAGGAAGTAGCGCGATTGAGGTAAGGGAGAGATCTCCTATATTCGTAACGAGAAATAAGAAATAAAAGAGTAAAGGACACCCTACTATCGGCCGAATACCACCACCTCTCTTGCCTGACCCCTCTCTCGAGTTAACGCCTACGCACTAGCGGCGGAGAGAGAAATGTAGCAGAGAAAATCTCTAACTGGCGTTTCCCTATATCCATTATTGCCCGCATTATTTTACACGATTTATTTCATAAAGAGTAATGTGTTGAATGAAAATATTCATTCCTTCCGGATGCCGCTCTGATTCAACTTAATCTTGGGAAAAAGCTTTTAAAGTCTAAATCGACTTTGGAATGAACATTTTCATACTTGTTTAGAGTATTACACTCGCTGGGCGCAGAAAACAAATAAAAATTCACCTTGGTGTATGAAGTAATGGCAGAAATGAAAGAAGCAATGGGTTTTAGTTCTTCAGACAACAAGGTCTCCTTACTATTCACCTCTAAATATAGGTGAAGATAATTCAGAAGGAAACGTATAAAGCGGACCGAATGAGCTCTCTAAAATTATTTGCTCACCCGTTTAATGGGGATATTAATCCCACTCCATCAAAAGGAAAACATCCTTAGAATTGCCACAATACATCATATAATATTAAATAGGAAATCGTTTCTATATGAGTATGGTAGATATTTGCCGCTCTTCTATAAAATTGCCTGTACATATTCAAGATGAGATATATTTTAACGCTATACTAATTTTTATGAGGAATTCACGATTCACGTTGATCTATTGCCGTCCATCCCTCCAGTGGATCATTCCCGAATCGTGGTAAGTGTTAGTGCAGGAATAAATAAATTCTCTGGCTTAGTTTTGCTTTAAAAGAGATAAGTATATTTAACAAAATTAAATAAATGATAACAAAAAAAGTATCTCCTGGATTGTTGAGAGCACGTGAGTGATCTGGTTTAGGCTTCCGGTGTAAGGCTTCGGTTCTTGAGAGCACGTGCGTGAACTTGTTCCTTCCTTATTGCTAGTTGAGAAGCGAGTGTCTAAGACAGAACAACAATACAGGAACGATGAGCAGGATCTCCTGAAGACGACAGCGCATGCGTACGGCCGTTGCACTACGCCACCATTCGAACTCGCGCGGAATTCGAACAGTAAGTACAGCATTATCCTATCTTCCACAGTTGTAGACCATGCGCATAAATTAATAACATTATTAAGGATAGAGCTGTAAAGAACGATACCTATATAACTTCTACAGGTTCTTGAGGTTCACCCACAGCAGTTGCTGGGTCACCTTATAAATCTTGTAAAAAGGCAACATAAGTAGAATATGGTTTTAGGTTATTCAATATCGACATAATTTCTGGATGCGTAATAACCCGATTGTGAAAATTTAATGAGAAATATTAAGTTTTACGTGAGGATATCATAAACACTTATTATTCTCCCATATTAAAAAACACAAGACTTGTACATTGCTTTGACAAAAAGGAGTGTTCCCCTCACATGCGGCCTATAAGAACGCTAGAGGGTTGCGGGCATGTGTGTTAGAAAAATACTACATTTATTTCTTAACAGCTACGCAGTTAGAACGTAGTTTTGGGAGCGAAAATTAAAATCAATCAACTAATTTGGTAAATATTACCCTCAGAAAAGAGGTAGAACTATTCGGAAAAAAATTCAATACTATCAACAATGAATTAGTGAAACTATATTTGAAAACGCCATCTACCGCTAAGACACTGGCAAATACCAAGGCCTCCATCTTCTTCGAGGCCTCTTAGGGGAGCAAATGAGGTCACACGTGGGCGAGAGAAGTAAAAAAAACTCTTTTCGCGTCGTCGCCAGAGCACGGCGTCCAGTGGATTCCAAACTGCATGAAAATTCTATTTATTTCGGATATGGGTTCTGATTCAACCGGGCACTGAAAAATCATTGAATTCTCATATCATCTCCGGTTGGAGTTTCTACATTAATTTCTTGAGTTATACAGCCGCAGACCGGATTGAAAATTTGTATACTTAACAGTCTTTTAATATGAAGCGATGGATTACAGTTACATAGGTAACTAAATTCCTTTTTTGATTGCCTCCTCAAAAGGAGGAGAAAAAATTTTGAAGTTGAAGAATAATCTACAATAATCAATGGATAGGGTCCTTTATAATATTTTCACTATACCTTGCCAGTATGTAGTGGAATAATTCACAATTTCCGGTATATAGCAAAGGGAAGTAATTACGCTATATCTTCGTTGCACCGCTGAGCAACCTAACTAATTTTTTACCGCCGACCTCAGAGCAGGAAATTACGGATTTGGCGCTATAACTATCGGTATGATCGAATCAAGCCATAGATTTTACTCATTCGGGTAAATTTATTGCGTTCCTAATTGTCTCCTAAATTGTGAGAATGTGGTCGGAAATTAATGCGTTAATACGAACCAAATATTGTCCTAGATATCATTTCACATGGGGCAATACTCATATCCATTAGAATTGTTTAATCGCTACATAATGCCCAAGACCATATAATCTTTTTTGAGTTAGAACACGTCGCCGAAACATTATGGTAGGTATTCTAGGCCCTGCCGTAAAGGTCTGTTAACTGTCCGTAGTAGGGAATTTCCAAAAAGACATTTTCTTTAAAGCAAATTGCGGGCCAAACCTCCAGTAGGCGATTACCGAATCGCGGTTACAATATTGAGCTAGTATCTAGTAAATAATTTCGATTTAGAGATATAATTTACAATAAAATCATTACGGCTGAGAATAATTATTCCACCTTGTCGTAGGAAGTTCGTGTGCAACACCCTCATAGATGTTGCAGAATTAAGCCATCTAACAAATTTTTTATTGCACACATATATTGGATATTAATTAAGATTTTTTCTTACTCATCTACCTCTAAAAGCGAATGAGTTAAATATAGAAATTCAATGAGTTATATTATGTGTTTCTTGCAGACATTATACATTTTTATGGTTACTCCAACTAAATACTAACTTGACACTTGGATTTTCTCTTCCTTGGGAATATTATTATAGAATACGATCATAGAATTTTCACCAGATTCACACTGCTTGATGTAACCTGATAATGTTGAGGACAGAACGACTTCTTGCGACAAAGCTTAATAATCATCCATCTTGAAGATAAAGCAGTATTTTTTATGGAAGAGCCGTACATTCCTAGCCGATTCTTGTAACAACAAGATCCATTTTAATGGAATATGATGTATTGTACGAATTGCATGTCTCCCTTTTGAAGAGGCTTGATAATTTCTAGCACTTGAGGAAATTATCACAATGACAATTTGGGTAACCATTCTGTTATTACACGTGAGATAAAATCCTAATTTTTATACCCATTCTGCAGCCAGCGAATGTGATACTCAACATGTGTTTGTAACCTCCTTTAAATGTATATTGGGACATTAGAAATGGTCTCTAAGGATACAGTGGAGTCAGAACCTCCAGGGGAAAGAATTAATATTTCCATGCTCCTTATTAATCGACGTTAAATTATGCATGGAAGAGAAGGCTCGCAGTGCGGGGATTCATGCCTGCTATGGGATTTGAATTCGTGTTACTCATCTCGCCGCAGATACTGCGTAGGCGATGACTCGAGAGAGGGGTTCGGCAAGAGAGGGGGTGGTGGTATTCGGCCGATGGTAGGGTATCCTTGCGACGATTAGGATTTTCAAGTATAGTTTTCGCAGTTTAGAATGGAATATTCGTGAGTTTATTAGGCAAGTATTTTTATCAATTTTTCGAAAAAATTTTTCGCTGTGTATTAATTTCCCCACCTTAATTCTCTTTCAATTTCTTATCTCTGATTAGAAGTAGAGGAGGTCCTCTTTCCGAAATCCCTAATAATGTCATTTATCAGTCTACATCAACAACATTCGAGAAAAAAGGTACATGCTGAAGTCTATTATCTCTATACGAAAATGAGTGGTGGTACCAACCGTTATATATTTGAGGAGAATGGCGTTTCAAAAATTTCTAAAATTGAGCATTTCACAGGACCCGCAATGGGTTAGCTCTATATTCCTGCCAATATCTGATTTAAATTAGTTCTAACTGAATTAATGATGATATATTGAGAGATATTTCATCACACCATTTTGAAGGAATATGAAAAAATACGTCATTTGATTAGATAAGAAAATAATATCAGACAACTCTTACGGTTCGTCTTCGTGGGTTCCTTACGCAAATATTTTCTTCCACTTCAGAAGGTGATCAGAAAGGCATTAATTTAGTAGAACTGAAATCCTTTTATTCATTCAATCCGACTATAAGGTCCTACGTAAATAAAAAATCTGATTTCCCGTTCTACTTTTAATGTGTATGTAAAAACTCTCTCCAAGGTTAATTAGGATACTGGATTTTTTTTGGAGTGGAGTAAACTCGGTATCTACTTGGGAAAGAATTATTAATCCCATGTATAGCAGAAATGTACCTAACGTACAGATTGCTCTAGACGGCGCGCGTTTCGAGTACGAGAGGTCTCTCTTTTTCCTTGTACGCAACGTTTGATTTCATTTACGCGCACAGTCGCCAAGCAAATTCCCCTCGAGACTGCTAACCGTCGGTCTGGATTACGTTACGCGGTAGAATTCGTTGCTTCCTCGACATTATTGAGTGATATTAAGCTGTGAGAATCTAGCAAAAATTCCCGTAATCTGTCCTCATAGGCGATTAGATGTGAAATATATGCAACCCTTTCTAAAGAGTGACGAAATCCACGCGATGAATTATTATTCAGCTGCGATAATAATGTTGTAGCGATCCTTCGGGTGATCGCGTCCCAGCTCTCAGAAAGCGTGGCGTCCCTTTTTGAAAAAGCTAGCTTTTCCAAGAAAACACTGCGTTTTCTTGGAAGACGCTCCAGTTTCAACCGTCGCTAAGCGTGGGGTGTCACGTGGGTCAAGGGACGCGGTCACCCAGAGTATAAATAAGGTGCGGTTTTTGGCATCGATGGGTCAGTTCGGGATCCAGGGCTGGATGATATCTCTTATGGTGACTTCGCTCTGGGTCTCGAATAAGGAGGCTGAGTAAGTGGGAGAGAATTGGACCGCGTGGATGATATTCTCTGTAGTGACTTCCGTGGCTGCAGTTCTCTCTCCCTTGGGCAGTCTCCGACCGGCGGGTATTAGATAGGTGGGTTATTATTTTAAATTTATTATGGGGTCCTACGGGGATATGTTTGGGCCTTAAGCCCTTGAATGTTAGAGCAGGCGATTAGTTTCATGAAGTCCGTAAGTTAAGTTTGTGTTCTTCCTGCGTGTAGATGTATGTTATTGTAAATAAAAAGAAGTCAGAACCGGAATCCCACGATTATTATTCTAGTAATCCTAATCGAGATGCTCTCACAATGTCGTGAATCTCGGCCCCGCGACATTCTGGTGTCAGGTGTGTGGGGTTTAGTTAGGTTAGGTGGGATGAGCGTGGACGGGTTATGTCAGGAGGAATTATTTTCATTTCACTCTTTCACGAAGCCAGAATGTTAGGAAACGATTCGCGCGTTAGTTTTTGTTACTTAGTTGTGAAGGAAAACGTTAATCACAAATGTAAATTTAGCAGTTTTTTTCTCTTTTCCTTCATCCTCGTAATTTGATTGTAATTTTTGGTTTCCACGGCAAATGCGCATTTTCCCCTTAGCCTACAATTTAAGCCCACTGAGAGCATCAGATTAGGCAGTATTTCTTTTGCTTAAAATTTTTTTTTTCGATACTGTTACCATGGATTCCGGTTCGAGTCATTCTCGCGGGGTAAACTTTTATCGCCTCCCTTGGGAAACTATTTATTCCGATAGGCCCAATAATTTGATAGAGTTTTCGCCGATGGTCAATGTCATTCAGCCTCGGGAAGTCAACGAAAATTCATCCGATCCCCCGCAACGAACACCCCCTTCGAGCATCCCCGTCGCGTTAGGGAGCCATATACATTTCATCCCAACCTTTAGTGGGGATGACGATATTTCAGTAGAAAAATTCCTGGAGAGTATTCGAATTACGAGCCATCTTAGCGGTTGGAATGAGGCGCAGACGCTAGGGATCGCCCGATTAAAATTGAGCGGTACCGCCGACGAATTCGTGACAGCGAATCCCCATATCACAGAGTCATACGAGCAATTGGCGAACTCACTTAAGAAGCGGTTTTCAGTTATAATTTCGCCTGTGATGTTAGAGAGGATGTTCAGCAGCTGCGCCCAAAAGCCGTTAGAGGGTGTCGCTGAATATTCCACGAGACTGCGGAAAATAGCTCGAAAATTACGCGAATCTTGGTCCGATTCTAAGTCGGACGCGAGTAAAAGAATTATGGACGACCGGCTACTCGCGCAGTTTTTGGCGGGATTAAGGGGAGAAATTGGGAGATTCGTGTTGGTTCGAAATCCCAAAAATATTGTGGAGGCAGAGGAATACGCGACGCAAGAGGAAGCGAACGCGCGGAGTTATACCAGCGTTCTCGATGGGGTGAACGCAGTGCAATATCCATTTTCGCTCGCGTGCTATCCCTATTCTCCTCAACAGGGAATCGCGATACAGCAGGTCCAACCTCGATTTAACGATTACGGGGGCCAGGTTAACGCTGCATACGCTTTCCCTCTAGAATCTTCCGCAAGGAAAGCGCAAGTAAGAAGTCCAGAGGCGCGTAACGCCGCCCCCACGTGTTACAATTGCGGGAAGATGGGTCATTTCTCGCGAAATTGCACTTCGAGGAAAGGGGTCCAAGGGAGTAAATGCTATTACTGCGGGCAGGGCGATCATTTATCGAAAGATTGCCCACTGATAAATTGCGGATTATGCCAAAAGAACGGACATCGTCCGATTGAATGTCCCCCTCGCGAGTCTTTGGGCAATTCGGGAAACATCGTCACCCCGACCAACGAGTCGGGGAGGAATTAAAATTGACTGATTTGAGGCCAGCTGGTGGGATTATTCATACCCACAGTAAAGGTAAAGGAGATCTGGTGGATATTAGTAATAAGGAACCGAAGCCTAACGGTATAGACAGCTACCAAGCGTTAGTAAGCTTCGCGGAGAAAGAGTCCGAATTTGACGCATTGAATAATCGGGATAAGGATTTAATGTCGCTAACTGATAGTTTTTCTGGTCGCGAATATACGATTGAGAATAGAAAAGCTCTCAAATATTGCAATGGAGAGTTAAACGATTTGGTCGATGAGTCGGAGCATGATCTGCTCCTCAATGTAGTTGATGATTTAATAGATTTTGGCGAAGAAGAAACGCGAACAGAGACCGCGGACCGCGGATCACATCGCGAAACGAGTACTGAGAATATTGTAGGATATTGTCATGAAGATCTAAAGGATTTAGTTATCGAGGCATCAGTGCCGGAAGCCCCTGTTAAGAACGTTATGGAAAATAGTTTTCATTCGATCTCTGACGATTTAATATCATTTGATGGTGTATATAGTAAAGTTTTTGAATGGACCTTTAATACAGTAGACATTTTTGGGAGTATAGTTGAGTCTGGTGAGGCCGATGCTTTACCGTCAGTGGTTGTATTTAGTGAATTGGGAAATAGCAACACTGACGTTGGTTATGGAATCGGAACCGACTCTAATTGTAATGAGGGAAAGTCTAGCTGTTTAGATTCCGAGAGTGGTCCAGATGATATTATCGTCAGAGAGTCGATTAGAGTATCGCCGTTTTCGGTTGAGGAAGCTCAGGAAGAGCTTAAGGGGTACAAGGATGAAAATGTTTTAATGTTTAAGGATGACCGTGATGTAAATCCTCAGGTAGAGCGTGAGGAGTACGATGGTAAAAATGTTGGGACGATTGAGAATGAAAAGGGTGTAACTGTTTTAGCAATCGAGGAAAGAGTTAATTGCGATGAAGCAATTCCAATGCCTCGTTTCAATACGCGAAAGAATAAGCAAGCTTTTAGAGAAGAGCACCAAAAGGGTGTAAAATTTTCAGAAAAGGTAAAATTCGGTAAGGTGCCATATGAGCACAAATTCGAAGTCGCGGACGAGAATTTTTGGCCTAAGATACCTGAGGATAAAATTTTGCAAGTTGATTCTTTTTCCTCGCCAAGTTCCGCTTCGATCTCGAAACCATTTGTTGAGGTGAATGTTATTGAGACGAAATTACATGAATATAGATTGTCGGAATTGGACAATTTGAATAAGCACTGTCGCAGCTATAAGTCGAAATATTTCACTCGCACAAAAAGCTGTTTTAATTGCGGAAAAATAGGGCATTTGCAGAGAGACTGCACAGTAATCTCGCGAGGAACTCGCAGAGAACGAAGTGATACGCTCTTCAGCTGCCAAAACGAAGAAGCGTATCACCATACGAAAAGTAAGGGAAGGGTTGACCCTGAAATTAGACCATGGAAAAGCCGCCCCATGAGGAGCAGAGTCTTCTCATCTCAGAGAGGAGACCATGGAAAAGGGTATATACTCAGAGAATCTCGTAAAGCGCATAATTCCGAGGATACCTCGAATGGGTACCCGAGGACATTGATCAGCGCGGAGAAGGTGGGCGTACGAGACCAGACGCTGAGACTTCCGAATCTGCAAGGCCGCGGTTACCCGAGCCGAATCTTCTGCGGGCCCGCGTGGAGAGTAAGAGATAATAGGATGGGAATCGACGGGGATTCGGGAGAAAAGAAGAGGGCGAGGCCTCCAGGACGAGCCGCGGATGACACGAAGGGATCGTGCGCCTCTCCCAACGCTTCCACCCGCGAGGATTCCGCTGTCGCTGCACCAGCGTCTTCGCGCTCCCGGAGGAGGAGAGCAGACCGCGCGCTTAGGAAGGTGACTTCAGGATCCAACCTAGGTAACACGGAGGGAGACGACGAAGCGGAGGCAAGCGGCACCAAGACGATGGAACATTCCTTCCGCGAGCAGAAAGAATTAGCGGCCAAAGGGACAGAATCGTCGCAAGCTGACCGCGAGCTCAGGAAGGGGATACTAAGAACCAACCTGAGCGAGGCGGAGGACGATGAAGCAGATTCAGACGGCGCCTACACCAGCGGAATGGAGTCAGTCGGCGCTAAAACGAGGGCCCTGAGAGAGGAGGATGAGAGAACGGAGATCTTCCCGGAGAAGGAGAGACAGTTCGGAGCGTGCGAAGGTAGCACTGATCCAGGTATGCAAGATATCAGGAGCAAGAATTTATCGGAAACGAAAGTGGACTTTGTGGAACACGAATTGATAAAGACAAGTGCCAAACGAGTGTCGTGTGTGAATCGGATATTTGGGTAAAAATTAGCAAAAAAAAAATCTTTTTGTGATTTAAGGTTGATTTAGATGCATTTTTACTTTTGATATCTTATATGTGTTGAGTGAATTTGACCGTGCATGTCGATACGGAGGACAGAGACAATGGACAAAGAAGTAGAAGCGAAGTGATTAGTGAAAATATTTTCCATAAATTGATTAAGGTGCTTTTGATATTTTTGTAACTTGTTTATTTATATTGTGTTTTCCATTTGTGTGTGGGTATTTTCAGTGTAGGGTTGAGTGCTTTTGCTTTTTTTTTTGAACTGGTTAATGTAGCGTTGTTCTTAGGGTTTTTTTGATTTCTTTTGTATGGTCGATATATCGACCATTCTTTTGCCGCCGGGGTGATGTTGTAGCGATCCTTCGGGTGATCGCGTCCCAGCTCTCAGAAAGCGTGGCGTCCCTTTTTGAAAAAGCTAGCTTTTCCAAGAAAACACTGCGTTTTCTTGGAAGACGCTCAAGTTTCAACCGTCGCTAAGCGTGGGGTGTCACGTGGGTCAAGGGACGCGGTCACCCAGAGTATAAATAAGGTGCGGTTTTTGGCATCGATGGGTCAGTTCGGGATCCAGGGCTGGATGATATCTCTTATGGTGACTTCGCTCTGGGTCTCGAATAAGGAGGCTGAGTAAGTGGGAGAGAATTGGACCGCGTGGATGATATTCTCTGTAGTGACTTCCGTGGCTGCAGTTCTCTCTCCCTTGGGCAGTCTCCGACCGGCGGGTATTAGATAGGTGGGTTATTATTTTAAATTTATTATGGGGTCCTACGGGGATATGTTTGGGCCTTAAGCCCTTGAATGTTAGAGCAGGCGATTAGTTTCATGAAGTCCGTAAGTTAAGTTTGTGTTCTTCCTGCGTGTAGATGTATGTTATTGTAAATAAAAAGAAGTCAGAACCGGAATCCCACGATTATTATTCTAGTAATCCTAATCGAGATGCTCTCACAATGTCGTGGAACTCGGCCCCGCGACAATAACGAACATTTATTGTGTCTATAAAAATCATGTAATTCGTTTCATCAAATTTCACTTCCGCTATAAGTGGTGATCTGAGGAATAAAACCCTAAATTAATATTCTACATATGTGTGCAATGAAAAAATGTGCTAGGTGACTTAATTCTGCAACTACTATGAGGATGTTACTCATGATCCTCCGAAGGCATAGTGGAATAATTATTTCTAAGCCGTAACGCTAATATTGTGAGTTATATATCTAAATCCTCATTGTTCACAAATAAGTAAATGTTGATCATTTACCCAAATTCGGAAATGAGCAATTGGAGGTGTGGACGGCAATTTGCTTATAATAAAATGTCTTTAAAGAAATTTCCCAGCTCGAACAATTAAAAGGCCTTTTACGGAAGGGCCTAGAATTCCTATAATTATATTGTAGCAACTTGTTGTAACTCAATGAAATATTACGTCTCGTGCCTTATGAAACGATAACACATTTTTAATGGATTTGAGTATTACGCCATGTGAATTAGAATATGATATCTCGGACAATATTCGGTTCGTATTCACTCAATAATTCTCGAATTATCTTCTCACAATTTAAGAGACGATTAGGAAGGCAATAAACTAACCCGAAGAAGTAATATCTATCGCATCGTTCGGTCATACCGATACATATTGCGCCAAATCCGAAATTTCCTTCCTGTTCTGAGGTCGGCGGTAAAGTAAATAGTTAGGAATCTCAACTCTGCAACGAGGGTATAGCGTAATGACTTCCCTTTGCTATATCCCGAATATTGTGCATTATGTCACTACAAACAAGCAAACTATAGTGAAAATATTGCATGCAAACTTATCCACTGATTGTTGTGGATTATTCTTCAACTGCAATTTTTTCTCCCTTTAGAGGGGACAATTAAAAATGCAATTTGGTTACCTGAATAAATATAATCAATCGCTTCATATTAACAGACGGTTACGTATTACGCGAAATACCAATTTTGATTCAAATTGGGGAATCATCTGTTCTAAAGTGCCTAAGCTATGTTTGAACAAGCCGACTAGAAGACACTTTACCACCAGCCGAATACCACCACCACACCCTTGCTTGACCCTTCCCTCGGGTCAACGACTACGCATAGGGGACGATGACAGAAGTAAAAACATAATAAAAACCCCTAACTGACGTTTATATTTCCTCCATAGCAGCAGGCTTTCTAGGCCACGCAGTAAGTTAATTGGATTTCTGTGGTGCAAGGAAGTATTAATTCGTTCCGGTGTCGATTTCGAATCAACGCTAGTCTAGGAAAAATAATCTATTATCCTGATCAACTTTGGAAGGATTTTCAATATACATGTTTAGAGTTTTATAATTGTTGGATGTAGAACAGGAGTAAAAATTTTGATTCAGTATAATACGGCGGGAGGCTTTTGGAGGGGTCTTCCTCCCGTCTTTGGGCGAATGCCAGGCAGTTCTCAGTAATATAAAATGGTCCCTCACCACCGCTGCCACCTGACCAAATGGCCAATTTGCAGCGATTTGACAATAAATACGCCTTAGCCGAATCGAAGAAGGCAAAGAAATTTAGCGCTTCAGGAAAAATAACCGAGTTTCTGACCGTCTCCTCAAGTTGGTGGAAGTATTTCAGAAAGTAACGAATGAATACGAAATAAAGCAGATATCTGATATTATTTTCTCATCCATTCAATTGGAATATTTCTCATACTCCCTCTAAAAGGAAACTTCCTTCCTTCTGTCACAAGATATCATATTTCATTGAGTCGGAACTCGTTTCTACAAAATTATGGTCGAAATTCACGGCTTTTTATATAAGAGACTGTAAACTATACGAGATGGAAAGTCTTTTAAATGTCGAACTCAAAGGAATACATTGCGATCCTTCGCTCATTGCCGAATCGCGGTAACTAGATTCTGCATTTACACAAATGTTGATCATGTGGTTAACTTATTTACAATGTTAAGGATACACCTGTAGGTAATAATTACAATAGTATGTACCTCGTAGTTTCTTGAGTAACACACCCACAGTAGTTGCTAATTTGAGAAAATGTTGTATTTCTTATAGTCCATTTATCTAGAATGTACTTTTAGGTTTGGTTTTAATATCTACATTGTTTCTCAATTCGAAGTTGGCAGAATATCAAAATATGTTGAAAAATTTCGTGTTACGTGCAGACTTAATATATGGTTATTAATGTTCCTGCAAAATAAAGATTTATTACATAGATATATTCTCTCATTGGAAAGGAGTATGCGATCCCTTCACATGTCCTTGCCCACGGTAAAGCTATATTGTTGTGTACTTATGAGCTAGATCATGACTATTGTAAGGATATTACAACGGCGAAGTGAGAATTCCATTTTGCATGTAATTTAACTCCTTCTTCATCTTCGTTCAGCCTAGACATGGGCGCCGGCTTGACTTTGGTCAGCGGCGGCGTAGAGGCAAAATGAAGCCGGCGGCGGCGGCGTGACGGCGTGAACGCCGAATGTTTAATCGGCGGCGGCGGCGCGGCGCGTAAAACTTCGTTCGTATACGGCAGAAAAAGATGAATAACTCGAATATCTCAGAGTATTTTATTGTAATTTTATCATACCTATGAAAAAATATAGTGCTACCTTGAATTCTACGCAGCACAGTGGGCTGTAATCGAAAAAACCTGGTCAAAAAACCTTTTTCAAAATCTTTTTTTTGAGTGGGGACTTCAGTACTGGCCATTCTTGAATGAATCCTGCCTTTACAACCAAATTATTTGCGCTGATGACTACGCATTAAAATTCTAGAGGTGTCAAAATAAAAAAATGCCGGTTTTTGATTTTCGCAAAATTCAGCTACAAGCCAATACTAAAACCAAATGAGCACAATCATCGGTTAAAAATCAAGGCAGTGTTATAAATCATTCTTTAAGCTTCATTATGATTTGCTTAAGTGATCACAACTGAATATTTGATTTATTAATTCAACAGAATGGCGAACCTTCGTTTTACAGTTAACTTTCACATAAAGCGAGGAAAATAGTAGTGACCTACCACGATGTACACCAGCTAACTTATATCAATATATCATCTAAGCTCTATGAACAGTAATTGAAATAAAAATCTGTGACAATTTGCGACGCCGATAAATAAACCAACTTTTCGTTGGGGATACAGAGCCTTATCCTGATGGTGGATGGCCACCCTCCATGGTGATCTTATTTCTGAAAGGATTTACGAGCGAACGCGCTTCTAAATACTTATGTTTCAGGTATTAATAGCTTAAAGGAAATATTTTAGCAACTAAATACAAATAGATGATAAGATGAATAAAAATTTTCCACACTTTATCCGTTATACAAAAGTAAATATTTCAGTAATGCATCACTGCTATGTTGGTGAACTATTCACTTCATGCAACATGTCATTAAAAGGCAAGAATTATTTCCTTTCATCTTACAGTCATACCAAATGATGATCAGTTAAAATCCCAGACTACGTGCGCTCGACTCTAGGAACTTCTTCTTCACAAAATTACAGACAATTTATTCACTCCTTGTAGAGAAGGTAGCAATGCATTCAATATTCTAAAGCTGTGTGATAAATCAACAATATCGATGACTTTGCTTTTAACTTTTTTGCTGAAGTTAAGTGCGCTTCTATTTCTCGGTCTGAAGGCACCTCTTGTGGTATTTTTTCTGCATTGTCTTCAAAGAGCATCCCAATCTATTTTTTATTAATTTACCAGTTCAATGTAATAGAAATACTTCTTAACTGCCTTACGTATAGCTAAGGTTGATATCTTCGTGCTTGTAGCTCGCGTTCGTCTTTATTTTCTTCATGGGATGAGCGAATTATCTCTTTCCCATAGAAAAGTGATATTTTTTGTATTCGCTCCAGATGTTTTGAGTATCATTCACCTTATCTCTGCTATAGGAGAGAGTCCCAAGACGAAAAAAACTGCCCTAAGCGTTATTCGAGCATCAAAGGTGAACAAATAAATTAATCAGTAGATCTCTAGTTATAGATCGGAAAAATTTAACTTAACTTGAAAATCTTGCATTGATTCAAGTTAAATGATTGTAACAAAATAGAGAAGTTAACAAAGACCCATTTAAAGTCTATGTAAGCTGACATGTTGACGTTAGTCGAGATCGTCCGTAATCGTCCCTACAGCTGCAGAGAACCGTCAGCCGAAATAAGCTGTAACTTCGTAAACAAGTGGAATATTTATATCGGACCAAGAGATGTACGTAGATAAAAGTTTATACTGCGAGTAAAAGTTGCTTGCACGGCTTACTGCCAGCTAACAGTTGAATTCAGTACCGTAACAAGTAATGCCTCAAAACAATTTTGAAAACTTCGCGCTAAAGACCACCTGGCGTCGAACTAAGGACCCGATCGTGCGACACAATTGCATATTAATATTAGATAAGTGCCATTCTGACCTGTTCCAAAGTTTCAATTCAATATCCTTTCGAGAAGGTCCCAAAATAAGATTACGCTATCCCCCTTTGAAATACATGGTAGAATAGAAAGGACGCTCAGGCATCGAACCAAGAACCGTCAAGGAACGGCGGACAGCGTATATGAAACATATGAATTGCCTCTATGTACATTCCATGTTATATCGTTCCCGGATAAGCATTCAAAGTAATTGTGAAAATTGACCGCCATGCATTTTATACCGGAGTTTTTGCTCCCACTTGGCGTCGAACTCACGGTCATTTGGTAATATTTCTTCAGTTAGTACAATAGATAACCACGGCATCTCCAACCTCCGTGGTTTTCACTGTTTTATCGCTCCGAGAAAGGACTCGAAACAATTTTTGAAAATTCGCGCGAAAGACCGTCTAGAGTCGAACACAGGACCCGTTCTTGAGAGACAATGGCATACGAATGTTAGAGAAGTGCCACTCTGACGTGTTTCAAAGTTTCGATTCAATATCTTATCGGGAAGGTCCTAAATTAAAATTCCGTTATCCCCCTTTGAAATGCATGGTAGAATCGGAATGACGCTCTAGCATCGAACCAAGGACCATTAGAGGAACAGTGAAACGCGTGAAAGAATTTGTTGAAACGCCTCTGTTACGATTCCGGGTTTTATCCTTCAATCTTATCGGTAAGGCATTGAAAAAAATTTTCAAAACCTGCAGCAATGCATTTCTTATGGAAGAATTTCGCACCCACCTGGCGTCGAACTCACTGTCAATTTGTAACATTTCTTCCATTCTTAATATAGAAGACTACCTCAACTTCAACCTCCGAGATTTTGGTTCCTCTATCTTACCGATAAGGGCCTCAAAATAATTTTCAAGAGTCCGCGCAATGCATTCTTATGGGAAAATTGCAATTTTTGGTACCTTCTGGTATCGAACCCATGATAGCTAGCGTAAAAGTCTGAATTTTTCTGGTATGTACAGGGTGGGGCCGGTACGTCGTAAATAATTTGACGACGGCGCTTGTGGAACATGTTTAGAATTCGTATATCCTGTATATATATATAGGTATACCCGGAGAGTTAGCTATATATAATAGATATTTTAAAACAATAAAAATTTTTTCGATTTTTTGAAAATGTCAGGGTGGCCTACCCCTTTAAGTTGTATTTATTTCTCTTATCCTCTCTCGAACCCTCCGTTTTAAGGAAAAACGAGCTTTCATGAGGCGCTGCCTGAGAATGTTATATGCTGAACTTATTGAAATATGGTCATGTGAAGTTTCAAAGTCCGCACTCAAAAAAATTATTTTCTCATTTTGGCCAACTTTTATTCGATCCTAGCTCGCTGTGCGCCGTAAAGGGGTTAATTTGGCAAATAAAAATTTAGCAATACGTTGTATTCCTTATTTTCACAAATGCATGCCAATTGTAATTACGCTACATTACTTTAAAGAGTGGCATCACAAATTGGGCACATACAGCCAGTAGAATGTCGATCAATGGAAGAACTATTGTTGAATTAGTTTTAACATCACATTTGCGCATTATTTTTCAAGTATGCTATCTAGGCATTGATGTTCAATCGAAATTTCCAGAAAATGCTAAATATATAAATGATTAACGCAAATCAAAAAATGTTGGTTTAAACAAACTAAAAGCATAATAAGCAAATGAACGAATAAGAGGAGTGTAAAATAAATTAAATCTATTATATATAGCTAACTCTCCGGATATACCTATATATATATACAGAGGATACGAATTCTAAGCATGTTCCACAAGCGCCGCCTACGTCAAATTTTTACGACGTACTGGCCCCACCCTGTATATACAAGAATAATTCAGACTTTGTCGCTAGCTATCATGGGTTCGATACCAGAAGGTCCCAAAAATCGCAATTTTCCCATAAGAATGCATTGCGCGGATTTTTGAAAATTATTTTGAATCATTTATCGGTAAGACAAAGGCACCAAAATCTCGGAGGTTGAAGTTGAGGTTGTCTTCTCTATTACCAAGAGAAGAAATGTTACAAAATGACGTGAGTTCGAAGCCAGGTAGGTGCGAAATTCTTCCATAAGAAATGCATTGCTTCAATTTTTGAAAATTTTTTGAATGCCTTACCGATAAGCTAGAAACATAAAACCCAGAATGGTGACAGAGCGTTTGAAAAACTTCTTTCACGCGTTTCAAAGTTCCTCTAATGGTCCTTGGTTCGATGCAAGTACGTCATTCCGATTCTACCATATATTTCAAACGGGGAAAACGGAATCTTATTTTAGGACCTTCCCGGTAAGATATTGAATTGAAACTTTGGAGCTGTCAGAATGGCGCTCATCGAATATTAGTAACTCACGAACGGCTCCTTAGTTCGGAGACAGGCGGTCTTTAGCGCAAATTTTTCAAAATTGTTTTGAAAGCTTTTTCGGTGCGATAGATCGTTAAAAATCGCGGTGTTAGCAGATGAGGTGGTCTTCTATAGCACCAGAGGAAGGTATACATCCAAACGAGGGTGGGCTAGACGCCAGGTTGGTGCAAATATCTCCCTTTTAAAATCTATTTGGGCGATTTTTAAGAATTGTTTGGAATGCTTTCGCGATAACATGGAAAATATAAAATCCGGAATGTGAAATCATATATACGTATCGGAGAATCATCTATTATTTTGGTAAATATTCACTGATTAGCTTGCAGTATGCAAGCAACTTTTACTCGTATATTAATAAGGACAGCCTAAAGCTGGCCGTGGTGGCGGAGTGGTTAGCGTGCCAGCGCGTTAACACTCCAACCACACGGTCCCGGGTTCGAATCCCGGCCAATCGGATTTTTCCGGTTAGGGAATGGTTGTCTGTGATTGTCTCATACGCCGATAAGCCAGGCTAGTAACCTACTTAAAGGCGTTAAAAGTTATTACTCAGAGTACCAGTAACAAGCCTCGACTGGGGCGTGGTACTGAAGGAAACAGGCATAAGCCTAGGAGGAAAGAAGGAAGAAGAATAAGGACAGCAATAGGTTACAACTCTGTGAACAAAATCTTTGCACAAGGCATAGTTTTCGTGGATGAATTCCATTTTATTTAAACGCTGTGGCTTTAGTCTGCTTTTCTTAGCATTGAGAGTGAGCCCACAGATACTAAAACTCCTATCAATAGGAGTGCTTGTGGCAGGGATACGCAAGAACGTAGAACTGTGAGCGTAGAGAGTGTGAAGGCATAGATTCGTCAGGACCGATGACATTCTGCTTATATAAAGGAAAATGAACCGCTTCTTAGCAGCCGCACGGCGAGGCATATTGAGAAACTTGTGATTGCAGATCAACACAAGCGAAGCTAATTTTACGTGAGCTGAGTCATGCCGAAGTCACAACCGAAGCTGCGCGGTCACACGAAGCAAGCAAACTGGCAGTGAGAATGGTGTGCTCTCGAAAATGAATCCTAATCGTAACACGTGTCGATATCACGTATAACTCAGCGCCCTGATGGAAAGCCAGAGATGAGTTCTATCAGTTCAAGGCGTATCTCTTCGAACTACTTGTCAGCACATATTCGAATGTGGGACTTAGTTTTTAAATCCACGCCGCGCCGCCGCGGATAAAATTTCCAGCGGCGGCGCGCCGTAGTATTTTCTTCGGCGGCGGCGGCGTGCCTTGTATTGTCGGCGGCGCGGCGTAATCGGCGCGGCGCCCACCTCTAGTTCAGCCTCCTCAAGGAGAGCTTTTTTGGCGATTTCACGCGTATAAGATGTAATGATTGCAATCAAATAGAGGAATAATTGTGAACGAGGTATGCGAATGACTTTTTCTACTGGTATCAAAAAATTAGTAATTACAGGAGAATTAGGAAACGGTAATGACAGTGTTTGGTCGCCAAGTGAACTGTATTACTAAGGCAGTTAAGGAAAGATAAACCTTTTGGAAAGTCGCCTTGGCCAAGTAGACTGCAGGTATTCACCTCGGTGTACTCCCGCACGTCTCGTGGGTCAGCCGCTTCTAAAATTCCTCTTCGACCCTTTAACCGCCAGGTACGAGCACTCGCTACCGACTAACCACTCATAGGAAAAAAGGAACAAAGAACACCCACCAGTCTGCCCTCCAGTGGCGATATTTTTAACTAAACCTTTTAAAATACGTTACAGACAGTGAAAGAAAAATTACACTTAGGTAATAGGATAATTATTGGGATAAAAGCCTGGCCTACAAATCCACATTTGCCGACCGCGGTGACGGAGTGGTTAGCGTGCTAGCGAGTTAACGCTCCAACCTCACGGATCCAGGTTCTAATCCCGGCTAATCGGACTTTTCCGGTTAGGGAATGATTGCCCGTTTTTGTTGGGTATTTTAAATAAAAACAAAAAATAATAATAAACCAAGTAATAAAATGACGGCATTATTATTATTACTATCCACCAGTTATATATTGTAAAAAGCCTAAAATATATTTGAACAATAAAATCACCGCAGAGACACCTGGAGACCGATCAGATACCACGATCCCTTCTTCCATGATCCCTCCTACGGGAGCCCCAAAGCATAGGGGTGGGAGATAGGATTAATAAAATATAAGGCTATTCGCAGAACATGCGCCAAGTAGATTTCCAAGATGAATGAAGATATTAAGTCTGATCGTTTCTCGTTGCGCATCAACTATTCACTGCAAAAAATTTTCTAAATTAATTTTGAAAAATGTTCTAAAAATCTTTGTCCGGAGTCTAATAACCGCTGATGCAGAATGAGAATGATATTATGTTTTTTCCACGTTTGAGACGTAAAATTCGGATCGAAGGATGAAATAGATTTCAGGCAAAATAATTACGCACAAAGAATCAATGAGACATATCACGGAGCTGGTGCAGACTTCATAATTCTCTCGTCAAAATAATAACAGTTGAATAACCCTTCCTTGGGTAAATGAGTTAAATCTCTGAAATGGGTTCGCCTACGAAAACCTTACAGCGCTGTGGGTCTTTGAGATAAATAACCACTAATAGATAAGATTTTAAATTTAAATGAGACAGAACGTCGTGTGCGTGTAATGCAGTTTACTTCTATATCGGCGATAAGTAATCTCAAGGAGAGCTTGTTTGGCGCCTGACGCTTGGAGATAAAGAATTGCAACCAAAGCTTGGAAGGAATGCGATCGAGCGAAGGGAGAGACCTGTTCTAAACGTAGCCAGAGGTATGAAATGAAAGAGAAATTGGCGATGGGGAGTAACACCCCAGTTAAAAATCACTTTCACAAAACAGATAGAGGACCTGCCTAACGATTTCACGGATTATTGATTTTTTACTGCGGATATTACATTGGAAAAACCTAATCGTTGGAAGGACACCGTACAATCGGCCTAATATAATCCCCTCTCTTGCGCGACCCCCTCTTTCGAGTTAACGCCCACGCGCTGGCGGCGGTGAGAGAAGAATAAAAGACTTAAAATCCCTGAGATTACCCTATAATCCGTACTGCGCGTGTACCTTTGCACGCATTATGTTACGTGGATTAATGTGTTGCATGAATGTATTAATTCCTTCCGATGTTTGTTCCAATTCAACTTTAAGAATAAATTTATAAGAAGATATATAAATGGATAAATTTTTAAATAAATAAATTAAGAATTTTTTTTCAAATAAGTAAATTTTTAATTTAATATATAAACAGAAAATTATTACCAAAAATTTTTATAATTTTGGAATAATTTTTTATTTTACAAATCAGCTTAGGATTTAATTTTTCATGCATATGTAGAGTATTACTTTCGCTGCTCACAGAAAGGGAACAAATATTTGCATTAGGTATAAAGAAGTAGCTGAATAGAAGAAGTATTGGGTTTTAGCTCTTCAGGCAACAAGGTCTCCTTAAAAACCACCTGCACAATTGGGACAAGACAATTCGGAAAATAACTAATGAAGCGGACCGAATGATCTCTCTGAAATTATTTTTCATCCATTGATCGGTGTATTAATCATACTCCATCAGAAGGAAATCATCCTTACAAATGTCAGGAGACATTATTTATATATTATTTATATTAAATAGGAAATCGTTTCTATAAGATCATAGTAGAAATTTACGGCTCTTCCATAAAAGTGCCTGTAAATATTCAAGATCAGAAATACATTCAAGCGCTAATTTATATAAGGAGTTCACAATTCACGATTACCTATAATTAAATTGTGTCCATCACATTTACTTATTTATTATTTATTTATATATTTATACTTACTATTTATTCAACCGCGTTTTAAAGATTTTAATCGATTTTAACTACGTAACTTTTATCTTTCCCTCTCTTATTCTTTTGTTTTACCGGCTGTCAAGAAGCGCCCTTTTCAAACCAAAAATCTAAGAAAACCTTCAATTCACCGATGATAGTCCGGCCGACACTCGATGTCGGCCAACTCACCAACAGCGATAGGAACAGCGATCTTTTTTATCTTTTAATTGGAGACTAACGTGGATAAACTCCCTCGGACCAGGAGCCGCGTATATCACTATCCCCTCGGGGAGCTAGAAGGACCTGTACATAATTAAATTGTGTCCATCACTCCAGTGGATCATTCCCTATTCTTGGTAAGCACATTTACCTATATGCTACGATTGTTGCCAATTAGGATTAATTAATTAAATGTTAAGGAGAAAGCTGTAATTAATGATTCAACTACAGCAACATCCATGTTTCTAAGCTATCTTGTAAATGTTGTTAAAGGCCACATAATTAGAATATAGTTGTAGGGTATTCAATATCTACGTTTTTTCTGAATATATAGTAACTCGAGTATAAAAATTTAATGACAAAAGTTAACTTTTGGGAGAAGACATTATAAATAATTATTTTCTCCAATATTAAAGAACAAAATACTTACACATTCACGAGGGGTGATCCTCCCACATGGTATTTGCTATGAGAACGCTACAGGTTTGTGGACAAATGTCACAGAAAAATACTACTATTAATTTTTAATAATTACGCAGTTAGAATGTTATTTTGCCTGCCTAGCAATTTATTAATGTGCTAAAAATTACTCTCACAAAATATATAGAAGCATTCGGCTAAAAAAAATCACGAACTATCTATAATAAACTGTTGAAACTATATTTGAAAACCCTAACTATTGCTAAGACAACCTGCCAGCAGGCAAATACCATGTCCTCCATCTTGTCTGAGGTCTCTTAAGGGAGCGAATAAGGTCACGTGTGGTTGAGAGAAGTAAAAAAAAAAATAAAAATCTCTTTCGCGTCGTCGCCAGAGCATGGCGTCCAGTGGATTCCAAAGAGTATGAAAATTTTAATGCTTTCCCGATGTGGTTTCTGATTTAACTGCACATTGCAAAATTATCTAATACTCTTATTTAGATTTAGATGAGTACCCCGCAAGCCGCCAGTGGCGTCTGGCAGGGGGTGTAATGACACCATCTTTGTGTTCTAATCGAATTATCATCTTCGGTAGGAGTTTCTACTTATATACTTGGAGTATTACCGCTTCTCAGGCGAATATTGTGCATTACTTCACTACCTACTAGCGTGGTACAGTGTAAATATTATTCACAAATCTATCCGTTGATTTTTATGGATTATTTTCCAATTTCAAAATTTTCCCCCTTTTGAAAAGGCAATCAAAATGCAATTATGTTACCTGAGCAACTGTAATCTATCGCTTCATACGATCAGACTGTTACGTAGTACGCCGATTTCAAATATTCATTCCCGTTCTTTGGTAGGCGAATTAAACAAATGAGTTAGGTGGCTAGCGTCTAAAACGTTTAAAAAGGTACTCACGAACCTCCGAGGATATAGTTTAATTATTTTCCTTAGCTTCTTCCATAATACGGTGAATTTCTTAACCACTCCCTAGCGTAGCATAGTAAAGTAGTAGTAGTGTAATTATTATACACAGTCGTATCAATTGGTTGTTGTGGATCATTCTTTATCATCGGTAACATTCGCGAAAAATATGTACGAGTGGAATATAGCTACTCCGATACGGTACTGGGCCAATGGTTTTATGGGCTTGAATCTATTTCCGTGAGAATGACGTTCTAAAAATTTCCTTTTTTAGCAGTTAACAGGATTGTTTATAGTGAGATGTTAATTCCTACCAAATTATCGTAGAAAAAGATTTCTAACCCCTTTAAAGATATTTTGCGACTTATGTAGCGTTGATTATTTTGGAGACCTATTACAATTACGTTATAATATATATACGTTATGTAACAATCTTATGAATGAGCGGAAATTTGGATCTAAGTCCTGCTTTTCATTTTAATAATTTTTCCCTTTTGAGAAGGCAAAATAGATGCTATTAAAATATCTTAGTAACTGAAGCCCATCCCTTCATACAAATACACTATCACGTATTACGTAAATTCCAAATTTTCATTCCCGTTCTGCGGTCGGTTGGAGTAACACTCCTGACATGTATGTAAAACTCCATCCAAAATTGAATCGGATGTTAGAAAATTTTTCCCAGTAAAAAGTTAAATCGGAAACCACATCGAAAAGAAATAATATTTCCAAGCTTCCTCCTCCTAACGTACTTCACTGGACGCGGCGGAAGGGTTTTTTTTTTCTCCTCTCACTCAAGCCTGACCTTATTCGCTACCCAGGAAGTCCAAAGACAAGATGGAGTCCTTGTTTTTCCTGTTGGTTGGATGCCTTAGCGGTGATTTGTGTTTTCAAGTTTAGTTTCAGCAGTTTATTATAGATATTAAGTGAAAATTTTTGGCCTAGTGCTTATATCTATTTCGTGAGTAATTTTTACTTTAGTTCTCACATCCCTTCTCCAATTCCTCTTTGATTCCTTACATCTGGTTACGGATTTAAGAGATCTTTCTCTTCCCCTTCCGTTTTCCTTCTCTATGTTTGGTTCCCCACCGTTCAAATTATTTTATGCTTAAATGCGCCAAACAAACTTTCCGTGAGACTGTTAAACTTTGGTGAAGACTGGTGCAGCGTTACACACAAGACGACGTGCAAACTGTGCTATTGTTTAAAAATAATATGTAGTATTTTTCTAACTCAATATCCACAGCTATATAAAGCTTTCATAGGCGAACTGATGTGGAGAGATTACACCTGTATCCCAAGAGAGACAAAATCCATGACTTATGATAATATTTAGTTGAGACAAGGATAATCATTTATTTTATTTTCAAGTTACATGCATTTTTCTCATTGAATTTCTATATTAAGCTTCCTTCAAATTTATTGGTGAATGACGATTGTTAAGCGTCAGTTTACATCCTAAATACGTGCCTTATAAAAGATGAATAAGGGGCTCACTTTGGTAACTGCTGGGTGGGTGTTTCTCACCAAACTCCGTGGGTATGGTGTAATTATTTCCTTAGCCCTATCCCAAATATTTTGAATTATTCCTCTTTATTCCCAGTGAGGGTATAGCGTAATGATTATGTAAACCATATCCGTCGAATTTTGTGGATTAATCTTCAACATCGGCGACATTTGCAAATGTGTACATGGAACATTGTTATCTACATACGGCAATCAGCCAATGGAGGTGTGGATCGCAATCTGTTTCTGCTTGAATTTTAATTTCCCACCTTCAACAGTCTACAAACCCTCTAAAGGAGAGCAGTGAATTCCTACCATATTTCTGAATCAAAGACTTCCAGCTCTATGAATGATGATGTCCTATTATAAAGGTGTAGGTGATATACATGGATCATTTCGATGAATATCTATACATACATTATATGAATAAAATCCAATATCTAATGGCTTAATCAGCATGTATTTATGTATTTCTTTTCGAATTAATCTCTTCCTCATGAGGAGACATTTAGAAAGGCAATATAGTTGCCTTAATAACTACAATATATTGCTTCAATTAATCTTTTTATTACTTCTTATGCAATATCCAAATTTTTTTCCCGTCCTGCGGTCAGCGGTTACATCACTCCAAATAGGTTTGGACAAATTTCCTCGAAATTGATATGCATATTAGAAAAATTTTCCCAGTGCGCAGTTAATGCGCTAACTTCAAGAATTTATTTTACCATGCATTTTGGAATCCACTGAACGCCTTACTCTGGACGGCGCGAAAGGGCTTTTATTTCTTTTTTACTTCTCTCACCCACGTGTGAACTGAGTCGCCCCCAAAAGAGGCCTCGGGCAAGATGGAGGCCGGGGTATTTGCTAGATAATCTACCAACCCTGTTGGTAGGGTGTCTTAGCAATAGTTAGGGTTTTCAAATATAGTTTCAGTAGTTTATTGTTGATAGTTTGTGAAGCTTTTAGCCGAATGATTTTATATATTTTGTGAGAGTAATTTTTACCAAATTTTTTATGATTGATTTAAACTTTTCCTCGCAAAACTACGTTCTAACTGCGTAGTTGTTATGAAATATTAGTAGTATATTTCAGGCAAAGAAGTCCAGAACACTATAGCGTTTAAAAAAAGGTACCGCATGTGAGGAAATATCCACATTTCTCAGGGGAGAATAAGTGTCTATGGCTATCTTTTATACTTGAGAAATATAATTATTTATAATGCCCGGAAGTAAAACATTTTTTCGCTCTGAATTTCGATATTCAGCTTATTCCGTCTTGAGAAATAGTTGGGTTATTAAACTCAGTGATTCTATAATCTTGATATGTGTGCTTTAAAAATTGGTTGCTCAATTCGGTAACCTCTATGGGAGTGTTACTCACGAAATACCGAGTAAAGTAGAGGGTAGAGTGTAATTATTATTTACAGCTTTATCCTTAATATTGTGATTCATTTGTCTTCATTGGTAACATTTGCGGTTGACTGGTACATGCTATACATCGTTAATCTGATCCGGCAATTAGCCAATGGACGGTAATTTATTTAGACGTGATAACGTTCTGAAAATTTCCCATATTGAACAGCTAACTGGACCAATGTCGCAAAGCCGTAATTTCCTAACATTCTCCTGTGGCAATGAGAAATAACGCCATTTGAATGGAAGACAAAATAATTTCTTAAAGTTCATATGGTTCGTATTCATAAGTTTCTTACTGAAGTGTTTTCCCCCAACTGTAGGGGCGATTAGAAACGCAATTGGGGAAGGAATTTGAAGAACTGAAATCCTCTTTATCATTCCGCCCGACCGAAACATCTTACACATTTTAATTCCCGTTCAGCGGCCATCGTTTGCACCACTCCAAATATGTATGTTAAAGCCCTCTCCAAAAGGATTAGGAGATTAAAACCTTTTTCCCAGAGTACTGTAGAATCGGAGATGAAATTTGAAAGACTTAATATTTTCATATACAGCAAAGACCTTTGTATTGTAGTGTGTGCTTGTAGGCGATGTGGTGTGCGAGAATTGGAGAATCGCTATATCAGGCGTTTTTATTTATTTTTTTTTACTTCTCTCGCTCTCGTCTGCCCGTTGGCGTTGACTCAAGAGAAGGGTTCGGTTTGAGGGGAGTTATTGGTATTTGACCGATGCCAGTGTGTCTACGCTATGGATTTGTTTCACAAATACAGCTTTAGGAGTTTAGTATAGATGTTTCGCGAATTTCATTTCAATCCATGTGCTTTTATCTATTTTGATAGAATTTTTTTTACTTTGGTCATCAATTCCCCCATTGATTTTCGTGGATTAATAATCCACGTTGGCGATGCTCCGGAAAGATACACGATGAATATTGTTACCTCGATTCGGCCTTTATCCAATGGACTACAATCTATTTCTATGAGAATTATATTTCGATATATCAATCTTGAAAAGTTAACAGGCGCTTTAGTGGAAGAGCCTAAAATTCCTGCCATATTATTCTAGTAAAGATATTCCCCTCCCTAGAGGATAGTCTTGTGAAATATGTGATGAGAATTTTTTTGAAGGAAAATTATAAATGCGCTATGTGAAAAATAAACTAATATCTGAGGGCTGATTCTATTCGTATTCATGCGTTACTTATGTAAATATTTCCCCCCACTTGAGGAGGTGATTAAAGAAACAAATAAGTGACCCGAATGATTGTAATTCAATTCCTTGGACCATTAAGTCTTACGCAAAATCCATATTTTCATTCTTGTGCCTCGGTTAGCGGAATAAAAACTTCATATGTCTACGTAAATTCTCCCCTCAAATTGCTTAGGATATGAAAAAAAATTTTCAGTGGACAGTTGATTCGGAACCGCAATCGATAAGAATTAATATTTCCATGTATCTTGGAATCCAGATAGCGTAATGCAGTTGACGGCGCGTAAGGCGGTTTTAATTTTTTTTCACTCTTCCGCCCACGCCTGTCCTTAGGCGCTCCCCGAAGAGGTCTCGGACAAGATGGAGGCCGTGATGTGTGCCCCTTTGCTGGGTGTTTTAGCCGTGGTTTGAGTTTTCAAATACATTTTTTTTGTTTAATAAAGACGAGTTAATTTCCCCGAGAAAATGACGGAAAGTAACTTACTTTACGGAAAAGTATACTTCAATACTCGCTTACATATGATGTATGTCTAAATACGCCGTCATAAATGTCAAGGATCAATTTAAATGTATCTGTCATTATCTGCATGCAGTAGTCTACTCAACCAAACTTTTTATTGAGTTATAACCTCGTTCATTTATTTATGTCAGAATAGCCGAGTGGTTAGTGTTCCAAAATTCCAAGCTTTCCGGGTAAGTTTCCATAGCTTTGTCCTAGTGACATAGGGTAAATGAACACAGTCCAAAATGGAGATAACAGTGTGGCTATTTATTGGCCGGAATAGTCAAACAATTGGTTACATACCCTCTGGCTCGACCTACTCGCGGGGGTTTCGGTTCTGACGCCGGGACTACCCGTCGACTCCCGGGGATCCTCGTCCTCGGAGATCGGAGTCGCCGCTTGCGGGACCCTCTCCCGAAACGATGCTGGTGAGGGTGCCGAAGGCTCGCACGTGGCTACTGCAACTTGCGGGGGTTGTATGAACTCCGAACCGCAGCGGGGGTTGTATGAACTCCGAACCGCACGCTGGGGTTGCAGTAACACCGGACAGCGGGAGGCTCTCGAAACACGGGGTTGTATAACCCGTCACGTAAGAGAGTAACTCCCCGATTCCCGAAAAGTGCAGTCCTTTTATACTGATCCTGGCCCAAGGATTTTCCCGCACTTTCTTCCTGATTCTTGGAATTGGGGTGGCGTGATGCTGCCTCCAGTTGGTGTAACGCAGGTCCAGCCTCAGCTGCAGAAGTAATTCAGTCGCTGGACGTTGTTACTCTCTGTACTCTTTCCGTCATCCATCGTCACCTTCCTTCTCCACCCACATTCCTTGCTTTTCGGCATGGCAGCATCCCGATACTTTTGGGTCCATCCCCATCCCCTGCGGCTCCGATGTCCTCGGCCAGGACGGTGGCCGAACCCTTGGGTCAGCGGTATTCCTCTGACCAAGAGTCATTTTACTAAATTTTGTCCCCTAAAGCGTGGGAATCGGGGAAACTCAGTGCACTTCAAATTTTGTTCTCTAAAGCGTGGGAATCGGGGAAACTTATCGCACTCCAACATCTTGCTTGTTTTAATAAAGCACTTCTTTCCTTGGTTACGCAATTGATTATTTTAAAGACGCAAAATTACACTAGCGTATAGCTATTCAGAATAAACATATAATATTCATATATTTTGTACTCTGAAATGCATATAACGTTTACTTTACATCTCATTTCTTCATTCATCACGTGTTGCCACGGCTCTTTTATTTCCACAGAGCAATTCCCCTACCCTACTTATTAAATTGATAAGAGGATACGTTTATCATATTCAGTTATTCGCTCATCTACGTACGGAAACCCTTGGGCATATGGCTGGAGGTATGGGCACTCTATTTCATGAATAGGCTTTCAGAAATTAATCCTAGAACCAATTTGCTTTAGCATCTACTTCCCCTAACTCTCTTTATGATTTCGGCCTATGTAACATGGATATTTCTATCAATATATACTAAGAATATATGAGCTCTGAATCAACAATCGCATTGGTTGTCAAGGGGACTGGTTATCTACAACCGCAAAATTTTGCGAAATTTTTATTTATTTTATCAATATTCTCGCAATTTGGAATCCATAGCAATAATTATCGACCTAAATAAGAATATTTATTAAATTATCTGTTTTGCGCTTACATCGATATTATAAGACCAGGTCTAGGAATTCTAATTGGATTCTGCAGAAGAAAAATATGTCTGCAATCGAGCCAAAGAACTTTACTTGTATTTCTTTTGGAAGCTTTTTCGAGTCGTCCTAAGACGAACCAAGGATACTTTGGACAGGAAAATATCAATATTTAAGACTCCATTGGACCTTAAACGACTCCAAAAAATGTACGAGGGTGGTCTGAAAAGTTTTCGACCCCAGATTTTTCAGAAATCTTCAGAAAATTTTCAGAAATTTTCAGATAACTTGTAGAGAAATGGCAGAATGTCGGAAATTTTTCAGACTTCGCATTTATAATCCTGTCACGTCGGGAAAGACCTGAAATGAATTTCCAAAGATATCTTCCACGTATATTTACGGGAGTTACTGACATCGGATAGATAAATATACACACAAGGGTGATTATTACACATGATGTTTCGTGAATTTTTGACCTGGTCCTGGTATCTTTCTTCTAACTAAGACTAATTTTTACCTTGGTTGCTATTTTCCTTATTCCAATCCATCTATGATGATCCATCCATCGTCCTTAGATTTGATTAAGCGTAGAAGTGGCCTCTCCATTCTTTTGTTTGCATTCCTTTTCCAAGGCACCTTCCTCTTTGCACTTCTTTATTTCAAATACGTGTACAATCGCCAAACAAGCTCTCCGTGGGAATGCTAACCCTCGGAATTGGCAGGTGCTGCGTTACGCGCAAGAATTCCCCATTTATTCCTTACTTTCCCCTCCCTCGACCGCGCTCTTTCCTCCCCTTCGTTGCACTTCTTTATTTTTACGCCTTTCGGCGCCAAATACGGTCTCCTTGAGACTGCTTATCGTTGGTGACGACGGGAAGAAATGGGAAAAGGAAGAGTTTTACGCAACACGTTCTCTCTACGCCATAGTTAAGTAATAACAATGAGTCTTTATCGAGCATAAAAGTTCACAACACTTAGTTCTTTCGCAGCGACGCCTTGGATAAGCTCATCCACTGTACAAGAAAATAAAAAGAATCTATAAAAGAAAAAAATTCGTAAGACCTAAAGTACAGGTGCCAATCAGAGCTGAAGATGTCAACACGTTCACGAAACATGTCAATTGAAAATATGCTTTGGGTGTTACGAAGTGTTTTTCACTTCTTTTTGGTTGCTGCGAAATTCCAGCAATCTAGGGTTGATTGATTTAATTTCGTTTAAAAATAAAATTTCTTTAATTTTTCCTATAGATATGCTGATAAAACCTTTTAGCAATCATAGAATCAGGTTTGAAAATGATCGGACAGCTGTGGTTATTTTGCACGTGATCACCCTCATGGAATCGAAATCGGGAGATCAAAATCTAACGCGTTGCCAATTTATCTATCCAGAGGCTATAATTTCAGAAATATAATTTATAAGATGAAAATTGCGGTCACGAAGATAAAAATGTGATATGAGTTTCTTAAGCCGAAAATCACTTTTGATTAATTTTAAAGAATTATCATCAAATACCCTGGCCTTCCTATATGGTAGGTTTCTCGTTTGGGTATGCCCCAGAGTGACGAATGGTCCTTGTTTACGCCTCTGTAACAAATAAATTGTGCGTAGAAGAAAAAACATCCAATTTTTTCATCCGTGAAATTAACATGCCCACAAAATAACACCTAATCTTGCTCTCTTACAATTAACTTCGCAATCAAAAATATCGCACAAAGGGTTACATTTACAAATGATCGCGGAAAAATCATTAATACCGTTAATTTAGATCATAAAGACCTTTGAGATGTCTAATATAAAAGAATACCGTTTCGTGAATTCACGTGTTAGTTGCAAAGAAATTTCTCTCCTTTTTAGCACCGTAAACTACGTATGGCTCTCGACTAAATTTAACTAACAATAATTAATAATTTAATAATTAAGCACTAATATTTGATAATTAAACAGTTGAATTACCCAAGATTCCATAGGTGTGATGAGTATTACTATATCACGTCATGAAATTCTGGAATTCTTAAAATTTCACACCAGGCTTAGCGATATACCGAATGTTCATTATGAAAATATAGATCAACATTTTTATTTATAATTTCATTCATTCCACACATTTTTAAGTAATTTCAGAACTTCCAGGATTGAAAAAGTTTAACGTACATACCTGAATATATTCAGTATATATTGAATATATAACCTGAAATAATACGTGGAAATGCAAAACTACAAAAATTATTTTATATCACCCAAAATTGTTTGGCTATTGCATATATAATATATATAAATATGATTGTTTACACGCTAACGACACGAGAAAAATAATAATAATACGACCATATTCGATCAAGATTGAGATTCTGTAGGAAGACACTTCTGACACTGTACACAGATCTTGAGGGCAAAAGAAAACAACACAAGCACACTTTACGTAGATGAAAGAAATAGAAATGTATTAGCTGAAAAATAAAGAGGAAAAGGAAATTGCGAAGTACAAAAATTTATGCTACAAGATAGATCGGTGTGAATAATAGCAATAAAAAACTGCGCTGAAATAAAATAGCAAGAATTACTGAATTCACTAGAAGTAAACAGCTCTGTCAGTGTCCTTTGGTAAAATTTATTCTTAATACTAAAGTAAAAGAGCTCAAGAGATTCTGAAATACTATATTATATTATATATTATAAAAACATAGGTTCACCTATCCAGGTAAAGTCTCTACCATAAGTATATTACAAACAACAATGACGATCAAATGTCATTACAACGTGAGCTTCATTACAATTATATGTGTACAGATGTTACGTGAGACGGCGAAACAACGGACGTAGGGGTAAAGGAGAGAGAGAGAAGATTTTTTCTGACCTAAGGCCGTGGCTCCACACGCCGCATTTTGCTGCCGATAGGCGCTTTTGTACGACGGCTTCAAGGTCATGCCGCGCAGCGATGGATTTGGGTCTATTTTTCGAGCAGTAGATCCACGCGCATAACCGGCTCCACGGGCAGCAGTTTACTGGCGCGTCGGCTTTGCGTGTATGCGGAGTAATTTTTGTATCTAAAACTTTCTATCGTATTTTACACTGTAATGTATAGCATCGCAGTCGATGATGAAATGTTAATATAACAGATACGAAGTTGAATCCAAGTATTAAAAAATATAGTACACATAAGGTCACAGAAATTCATAGAAACAAGTTAAAAAAAGTCACGCAGATAGGAAACAGGACTCTGGTTCTGCGTTTTGCCGAAAGAATGTTAATCTATCGAATTTTTATTTTTTCTTGTGGTTAAAAATATGACTCGCGAAGAATTTCTTAGATTTTCCCTTGGAGCGACAGCTTTTTATTAATATTATGTAACATATATAACATTATATGGCTTTGATATTACTGGAAAATATGTTGCCCTATATATAATTTTTCTATGATAGAAGTAATTTAAATGTACTTCGACATCTAAGATAATTATGTGAAATCCTAACTGAAATAGAATCCGGGACCGATTTCACTAAGGTGAACGTTCTAATCGATTTGTTTTCTGGAAGACCGGTAAGTTAGAAATCCAGTGTAAGAGAAGATAGGCATTTTATGAATGCATGTAGATTTAAATGTCATAGTAATCAATCACGGAATATTACTATCTCTGAGTACACATATCTGTTAAAATGTTTAAGAGTTATTCCATAGGAAACATAGCTGTTCTTTATACATTTTGGTTGCTGATTCCAGATAAGACTCCTGAAAGACTTACGTAAAATTACAGGCCTTATTTTGTCAAGGTAACTTTAAATGTTTTCCTCTTCCGTAATTTTACGTACATTCGCCTTTTTTACGAGCATAATTTTGTGCTAAATATTCATTTATTCTCATTTCTGCAAATTTTGATATTTACGTTAACTAAAGAGAAGTTATAAACGTAATTAAGAATTTAATATCCGGATTATAATTATAAATGCCATAAGAAGAACGGAAGACTGCGAAATATGAACATAATTCCCGAGTCTGCTAAAATATTTAGCTTTGATGCTATTCAATGTCAAATAAAATAATAAATATTATATGCAATCTAAATAAACCTAAGAATTCCTTCCTTTCCTAAATGCTAAGGCAGTGCAGCTCAAAACTTTGGAAAATGTTTTTATACACGGCATAATTCAGTGAAGAAAATACAATAAGAAAAACTTAATTTCGTCAAATTTACTTAACCCTCGTTGACGTGAGTTATTTCATTCAAAGAAAGTATGAGGGCATAGATTGTTTTGAAAATGTTGTTGTCGGATGTTCAAATTGGTAAATTGAATTAGGAAAGGGTGATTCGCATTCTGTGGCAACTCATTGAACCCTGAAAATGAGCGGAACGATTCCTATACATAATTCGGGAATCCCAGGGAAGAAGGAAGTGGAAAAACCGACAATGAAACATGGTCATCTAAGGAAAGTTTTCCTCTGTGGAACTCTTAAATTTTGCCGCTACATACCGTTATCACTTAATGGCACCCTCCGAACCTTTCATGATACTGCACGTGCCACGCGGGAGGTGGTCCATGTCTCGTGAAAGGGTTCGGAAAATCCAAGTTTAACAACAGGGATCGGCTACTTTCCCTTTGTGAAAGAGAAGCCCGCAGGGCTCGAAGCCAATCCGTCCTAATCACTTCGTCCGGTTTTACTTGAAATATTCAAAATTATGATTTATATGATTAAAATAATATTTTAAATAAATATAAATAAAAATTAATTAGATATTATATAAATTAAACTTTCCTTCACTTCTTCTGTTTGTCAGCATTGGATGTGTCCACCACTTATGAACAAGTAATCTTCGACGTCGATAAAGAATAATCAAACAGAGGATTATTTTAGTCCATAAATTGAGCCTAGGCATTTCGATTACTATAGCCTCTATAGGTTATTCAAAAAATTAAGAACGAATGGAGAGAAGCGCCAGTTGATGCTCTCATGCAAGAAGCGGCCGAATGACAAAAAAAGTGCCGCCTCACAGCTGCTAAACAGAGACCGACGGCAATCTGCTGCTCCTAGGGACAGTAATTTACTGTCCCGTGGAGCCACCCTCGAGCAGCAGATTTTCGGTAGCGAAACACACGCGCCTAGGCGCGGCAATTTGATGCCCGTGGAGCCACGGCCTTAGGGAGAGTTTTTAGCGGGCGATAGCTTGGTGCTATGATTTTGCCTTAAAGAGTTTGGGTGCGTTTCCAAACATTTTATTTTTGCATTTCTGGATCGAAAGAGAAAATAAAATGAATGATGACGACTAAATTTAAGGTCGATTTCAATCAGTCCCTTGAATTGAATTTTAATATACGCGCCAATTTCACTCAGTAACCACCACCTGAAATTTTTGAGGAAAGGAAAGATATAATTCGTGATTTTATCAAAGTTGGGTGGCATCAGACTTTCACCCCTATCCACCGTTTTTCAATTTTTGCATTCTCTTATTAAATATGTATTTTTAATATTTTTTGTTTAATCTATTTTGAAAATTGTAGTTCATCCCTTTAATCATTTTTTTTATTTTGTTTGTAATAAATATATTTTCTGTGCTAATGGGTTGAATGTATAATGGGACTGTCCAGTCTTAATTTCGCCCGGAAATAAAGACGTATGCATGTATCAGATGGTTGCTTCTCTAGTAATATAGTTGTGCGCCGATTTCGAAAAAGCCGATTTATATCTTTGAAAAATAAAATGCTAGGTTCAGTAAGAAATTTTTAGGTTTTTAGGGAAGATATAACATCGGAAATCATAACTTTTCTCTCTCTTCAAGCCGTGGCGTAAAGAGTTTGCCGCGCGGAAGCTTATGAAACACTTACGCTCAGTCATTTATTTTTTTTAAATTCTGTTGCGACGAACTCGGTAGGTCGCGATGTCAAGTGATTCATTTTCTATTCGAGCTTACCTTGTTACCGTTCAGGCTGACTTCCACGTTCTTACGCATTACATTTAAAATTTTTTCGTTTTTTCTGATTTAGAAAGAAAACTTACGCTGAAATTTTTCACCATTTGATAAAACGTCATCCCGTGGACTAATACCGATAAAACTTCGCCGAAGGTAAAATTGTTTAATTTTTGTGTCCGGTTTATAACTTAATTATTTAATAGATACACACATAGCGATTCCACAATTTTAGTTTAGTTTAGGGTAATTTTTAGTTACTTGCAAACCAAAAATGCAACAAGTTTATATAAAATACTCATAAGCTAGAAACAAATCACCAAAGAAAAATCAAAGTTAGAATTACAAAATATGGTTCACTTAGAAATCATTCTCGTGAATGTTGACGCAAACATTCCTTTAAGAATGAGTCATGCGACAGCCATGAAAGGGTCTCTTGAGGAAGTGCGGAATTCCGAAGATAAGGGAGTCGATAGAGTATAGAACGTCGTGGAAGAGGCAATCTCAGCGTATTCTACGAGAAGAGAAGTAAGCCTAGCTACCCTTGGGGCATGATATTTAATAGAGGAGATGGAGCATGATAATTAACAGCTAATCTAACTAAGAATCAATATGGAAATTTAATATGTTGTAGTATTAATTAAGCATCATTTAAAAACACCAAGTAACTTTATGGAATTTGTATATGCATTAGTCGTAAAAGATGAAGTTCCACCTAATGAAGGATGAAGCATATAATTATCCTGTAAACTTCAAATATAGAGCAATCAAAATCATCCTTAATTTAGAATCTACATTTTTAATCCAAATTAAGCTAATCGTGCACGAGATCACGATCACCTTGTATATATTTTCTACATTGATTTTTAAATTGGACGAGTTTTCTATTTGCGATTAACAATAACTAATATCTTAGGTAACTTTTGTAAGGAGTCAACCTCTGTAAATTTTCCACCCCAATTAATCGTTTTAAATACAAGAACTATCGGAAGAATTCTAATTTTGGCTCTTGCATCGCTGTCAATAATCCAATTCCAATAATTGAAATTAAGTATTATACCTATACAATAGGCAATATTCATATTCCTCTTCAAGAGTGTTTGTACTTATTTTCAAAGCCTGGAATCAGAAAATTATTTTCTTATTATGTTTTTGGCCAGCTTTTTTCGATACTTTTCCACTTTGTAACTCTGAAAAAAAGTATGAGGTGTACTTAAATCATATAAAAAGATTTAAAAGCTGCCAAGGATGAAATCTCATAGGCAAAATCATAACTTTCTTTAAGAGTGCACCACTTCAAGTCACAAAAACTTGGTGACATGGGTGAAGATTGGTAATTTTCGAATTCCAGTCCCTACTCTGACCGCTAATTAAAAAAAATTGACGGGAATTTAATGTGAATTAGTCGAAGAAAATAATCCTAGTAAACAACAAAATTTTCTCACTTCAGTACACATTTTCTGATGACGACGAAAAGATTGATAAAAATAAATGAACCATATACTTTTGGCTCATTCTAGCAACCGTTGAAATGCGGTTTAAAGGAAGATTGACATGGAGGTGAGATAATTGATTTTAACGTTTAAAATATTCCCGATTTCTTGCATAGCACTAGAGATAAGTGAAGGGATTTATATGGGAGAAACTCCGATGATGGATCACACAATAACGTGACAACTTTACTGGAAAAATATTCCAAAATTAATGACGATGGCGGTTTTCAGCAAAAAATATGTATTTTCATTTACCGGGAAGCGCTAATCATACAATAAGGGACTATCGATGAAGTTGTAATCTCGGCTCAATAAAGAGTAAGCTTAAGCTTACTCCAGTCGGATTTTTGTCGAAAGATCAAGAATCAACGAAGTGGAAATTCATCAGCAAGCGGCAAGAGAAGAAAAGTGTAAGCGATGTTTAATACAGGGCAAGTAAACATAATATAAAATCGACGATAAATAAAACGATACTATTATTTTCCTTGCAATATAATCAAAAATCCACATGGGAAGTTCATTCACGCAATGAGGAAGTAAGAAATTTATCAAAAATATATCGGTTATTTTTCCATGAATTTCTGTGTTACACTAGGATCTTGCCATAAAGCGTAATGCGAAAAGATTGATTGGATTTTGTATGTCTGGAGAGTGTTTTTTAAACTTCGAAATGAAAAGCGCATTCTAGGAAATTCAACGGATATACAGACGATGACGGAAGTTCGCCGCTAAAAATAAATAATATGCTATTCATATAATTACTTAAATTAATTATTGTAATTTGTTAACACCGCATTAATTGCATACCTTTCGTTTCTCAAAATTAACGAAATTATCAGATCATAAATGTAGTGAAAAATTATTTGTATATGTAAAAAATTGGCATATAAATATCTTAAATAGCTTATGTTTTATCAAAGGAAGTATATCGCCTGCAGTTATATCGACCCCACGAAACCAATCAAGGGTTAACAAGGATTAATTGCTTCTATGAAGTGGTGCTATTGTCTTACCGTAAAATTTAGCAGATCTCTTAGTTTCTTCTTTCTATGATATTAGATAATTAGAACCCTTAAGAAGAACGAGTAATTTCATAGTTCTAAACGTATTTAAAATATGCCCGCGGCGAGTTGGCCCCGCGGCGAGCTGGCGGCGGCGAGTTGTCCTAGACCCCGGCCAAAAGACCCCTGCGTTCCGCACTTCACACGTGCAATATCCCTGTTTTTTTAAAAAAAAACCTCTCGTGAGATAACAGATTGCTGGGAAAACACTGGTGCTGATAAACCAATTTTTTTCCTTTTCATTTAAAGATCTTCTGAGCGTATTAATGTAGCTAAAAAGAAGAGGTATTCTATTATTCCTTTACTAAATTTGTTATTCGACGTTTTCGCTGAATAGTGATGAATGCGGAGACCAAAGAGCGTGAAAGGATTCCGAATCTTACTACGAAATGAAAATGAGGGAGGTTTCTGTGCCTTCAGGTGATCCATGCAATGAATAACATCCAACTTGCCTTAATCCAAGGGGAAAAAAGTACAACGGAAAAAGCAACTACGAGAATTTGTAGTTAATATAACCATATAGAATAAGAATACCGTATCTGTCATATAAATCTTTAGTTGAATAGAATGAAATGATAATAAGCATTCCTACGAAGGATATATAAATTCATAAGTACATGTATCTATTCATATAACATTCTTATGTAATTATAAAAATATTAAAGTAAAGAATAAAAAGTAAAGATAAACCCCATCTACGATTTAACCAAGAGTTACAACTTCATATTCGAAACGACGTATTAATTGAGTGGAATGTTGCAATAAGAAGCTGAAAACCAAAAACTTTTTGTCTAGGAGCACGATAAAATGAATTTACGGGACACAGGAATGATGAAATTCTGCGCACGGGCATAGTTTTGTAGGGATCTTGGACACTGGAGATATCAACAGCAGAAGGAAAACGAAAAAAATAGAGATGAACGAAGTAGAAAATACAGAGCATAATGTTTAATAATGAACTTAAAATATATGTGACCCTACATGGTGAAGTAACAAAATTTTCTTTGGCTCCTACTTGTCAAAAATTTTCTTCGGTTAACTCAAATCAATATCACTTGAATGAAGGTCTCGTGCTGTAAGAATGGAGATGAAAAGTTTCTCGCTAAATGTTACGGTAGATATAAGGGATACCAAAGAATATTCAAGGCATGTCCTGAAAATGGCACACAGAGAATACGCATGTGTGTTACACTTTAAAAGACGAGAAATGGACTTTTCATCACGTTGAAAGGGGAGCAAATTTTCCGGGTCGTCTTAATCAAAGTGAGCATTATTCCTACTAAAACGCTTAATAATTTAGGAGCTAATAAAGCAGTAAGTCATATTGCTACGAAAGGTCGGAAAGACTTAACTTCCAAACACGTGTAAGTTCCACAACGCTAATAATCGGAACATACATTCAAACGGTAGATGATGATCTTACATTCGGATATCTCTTTAATCCAATTTTCTCTTTTATCAAGATACCTTTGTGATAGGGAATGAAAATGGACTTGCTGAAACGCGGGAAAGAATTACTCGCAGCTTATTCTAACGAATATTTTTGGAAGATTACATCCACGATTTCATACCGATGAAAATTTTCGGTAAATTTCGGTTTCGGGAACCCGGGACTGCTTTTACTAAATTTGCATGCGTTTCCCACTTCTCTATTTGGGATTTCTTTTATCATATTACTTTTGCGATTCCACGTGAATATAATATGATGTGAATTTGTTGCTATTATTTTAATTATTAAGAGAAGTATCCGTTATAATTAATTACATAATTATTTGATAAACAGCACGTAATATAAAGCGTGTACGTTTAAGTCGCTACCAGGCTTAATGAACGTCTTGGGCGAAATAGAATTATAATAATTATGGAGACGAAGCCGAATTATCAATAAAAAATAGGAACTATAATGTTAACAATCGCTGAGTAAATTATTTAGCTCACTACTAGCCAACGAGGATTCAACGTAATTTGCTCTGGCTGTAAAATCATTAGCTGTTCCTAATGAGCTTTCTCGAGTTTCCGAATTTTTTCTGTAAGATTTTCTTTCTAACAAATTTCCTGATTTCCTCAATGAGGGAGCACTAAATTCCATTGACGCACGTAGAACTGAAACGATAACCGTCTGCGAGTGAAATTTGAGGGCCTTGCGCCAACTATTTGCCCTCATATTTCTCCGATAGAGTTCATAATCAATAAATAACTTGATCGGTTAGAAGCTATTATATTTTGATAAATATTTCCAATGGGATTCCGGCCGAAGAAAACTTTTCCCCCTTAAAAACTGGATCTCGTCATAGAATTATTCCGGTCGAAAACTAAGGACATTCTTGTATAACATTTCTCATTTCTCACCAATGAAACGGGAGGGAAGAAACTCTTGATAGAAAACGAACTCGTTTCCGCTCCTTTATCCTTTACCTCCTCAGCGGTTTCGTCAAATCCGTCCATCTTTATCACAGCTTTCCTCCGGTCTCAATCGTTAAATTAATTTCTTCTATTTTCGCGGGCTATCTACCGTCAACTATCGGTTACCCTTACTGAAAGGTACGCCTTTTCCTCCTCCGAATGTACGCTTTAAGAGTCTTCTGTAGTACTTTATATATTTCCTGGAAAATTTAAACGTGTATTCGAATGGAAGAATCTCCTCTGGAAAAACATACGGCCCTTTAGGATCGAAAAATCCCAGAAATTCTGTTTTCCTTGCAGCATGAGGAAAAATTCTTCGATGTGAGGTCTAAGGGTATGCTAGTAAATTTGAATATGAATTTGAATTGGGTTACCAATACGGTTAAATCAAATTTTCCTATATCCTCCATAGGCCGGCCGATCCGAAAATTAAATCACAAAATATGGATGAACTCAAGTAAGTTATGCACCCTCGAAAATCGAACCTGTGGCAGCTGTCACGAAACGCGTACGCAGTACCCACTTTCATGCTAAATTTCCAACTTTGCAATCGATGGAAATATTTCTAATCATCGCACGCAGAAAAGATTCAACCGATGAGAATGTTTTCAAGTTCGTATTTGTGAGTGTTGTGGATACTGCCACTATTTCATAAGACACGTGTAAAAAAATTAAGAAACATATTTCCTATATCTCTTTCATGTGTTGAATTATAACCAGTCATTTTTCCTTCCCCTCGTTACTTTTGTTACCTCATCCTCATATCTAACAGCTACCTTCTGGTGGATTCTCATCTGTTTTATTAATCATTAACTTTCTAATCTATGTCTGTCATAAAAAGGTTAAATTGCCAAGTGCCGGAGTCCGTCGGGCACCATTTCCTCAAAAAGGATTAACTCAAGGATTAACTGTGCCTACGAGTTTTCAGAATCTCTCGACGGTCACCGGCATTCGGCGATAGGAGAGTTTCTTGAACCTCTTATTCATTAACAGCAGGGTTCTATTTTTTAAGTCTATCACTCTCAAAAAGCTTAGAATCATATCCCACCCTTTTTCTTGTATCTCACATACACAATTCTTGGTAAATGCTAAAAATAAAGAAAACTTTTCCAGTTTACTTTGCCGTAATAACCCTTTCAAAAATGATCAAAATTCTACAAATTCCAAGACAATTTATCTCATGTTTTATCAACTGGTTAATTTGTTGTACCGGAAATAATATGTAAGCCGTTATTTTGACGACATGTGAGAGGTTTATGAAATTTCCGGGAGTATGCTAATTGCTGGGGGCTACATGTGCCTGGGAATTGTTGCGCTATCTTAGGGGAACCTTTTACCTTTAGACGAAGCTAAATTTTGAGGCGCTATAATTTGATCACCGGGTAATCAATTCCTCTTTAGAGCATGAAATAATATCATCTATTAAAGTGGATTAAGCACTCAAAGACAAGGGTTCAGAAGCGAATTTTCTAGAAATTGTTTTCTACAATCTAATAAATGTGTTTTCTATTCAGATAATATAATATACCCTGAGGCACTTATATTTTTCATTTAGGTTCCTGTAACATTGGTGTCATTCGTAGATTGTATTTGTGATTTTTTAAACATTCCATAAATTAACGTTCTAACGAATCAACGATGAATGCATCTTTTCATTTAACTGCTGTCGAAACCTTATACTTATCCATAACTATATTTGTAGGTAGTTGATGCTGCTAAATGAACTAGCCGTCGATACACCAAAAATACAACAATACTCGTTGGTAGTTCTATAGTAATACTAAAAATATGAAATGATTATAAGCCATCCCTATCAAGTATACACATGATAATAATATTGTTGAAAACTACCAGAGAGGAAACATAAATATATATTACCTTTAACCAATGATAAACTCTTCTACTACATCTGGCAACCAAATACATGGGTGGTCTGAAAGGTTTGCGACATTTCACCATTTTTCGACATGTTTTCTGAAAATTTCTGAAAATTTTCTGAAGATTTCTGAAAAATCGGGGGTCGGAAACTTTAAAGGTGGCCGTGGTTGAATTTGCCTCCTAACAGATTCATGTTCGGTGGTATTCGTCGAGACGACAACCGAAAATCAATATCTTTCCAAGTCACATGAATTTCATCGAAATACTAATTGTCTGATAGGGGGACAATATCTACAGCAATATACCCGAGAATCTTCACTTCGTAGACTAGTATAGCACCTAATCAGTGTCTTTAATAATTAAAATTTTGAAGGGTCCATGTGCGACTTATACTAGGAATAAACAGGTGACAAGAACATACATGGCTCTAGAATAAATCGAGTTTAATCTCATTCCTCATAAGCGGAGCAAATCAGCATTTAACTTTGATTGAAAGATAATAAATCCCCTGAATGTGATTCAAACAAATACTCTAGTAAAATTTCCATCACTTCTCTTTCGATTTTAAGACAGATTCTCCTATCGAAATCAAATCCTTTGATAATATTTCATTACAACTATTTTTATTATCATATTTCTATAATAATATCAATGAATATATTTATGTATCAATAACAAAATTGTATAAATTATTTTGGCAAACACCTTCTGACTTCAGGATATATTTCTCTTATAAAAAGTCGTAAATTTGCTTCACAATTTAGAAGAGAGAAGAAAGGAACTCGGCGGTCAATGAACTATGAGACAAAGGTTCTCCAAGCGCCGAACGCGGCGACCGTCTAAGGGCGATTCCCGGGAAACGGGATTCATTCCATCATTCAGCATTGGACCCCCTGTGATCATGAAATCTTTGCTTTCGAAATGCGCATTAGGGATTCTGAATAACTGGTGACCGCTAAACGATTATCCGTTTCCCGGGAATCGCCCTTAGACGGTCGCCGCGTTCGGCGCTTGGAGAACCTTTGTCTCTTAGTTCACAATTTAGCCAAAACTATTACTTAGAGCTGCAAAAGATTCACTAACTATTAGGAATATATAAAATCTATTGTATTCTTATTTCATTTTGGGCCATTAGTAGTTATAAAACAGTATATATGTTGTTATTTATCAAGTAAACTTCATAATTTCAGCGCTCTTAATTTCCCCAGGAAAATCAAGATTTCTCAGATTGAGAAACATTTCCATCCCATTCCATATCTTACGTAAGAGGCGTCTAATCTTACACATATTCCTAGAAAATGAAATTGTTGTTATGGTTCCACAATGATCTCTTTAATTTAAGGAATAAACCAAACTTTTACGTCTAATTTCATTTCATCACATCAAAAATTTGAACGATATCGTTTTCTTTTTATTACTGCCAAAATATACTTAAATTTTATATTTAAAGGTAATTTTATGTGATTAAATATCGATACTGAAAATCATAATTGAAAATAATCCCTGAATAGATATCCCTCCTTTCGAAATGTATATTTTGAATTCAAAGACAAAATATTACAAATTATTCCCGCTGTTAAATATATTAGTTTTAACAACAGTCTTCATCTCAGCATTTTATATATTTCCAGAACTTTTACGAAAATTATGGGATTTCAGGATTTAAAATTCAAAGGCACGATAAAAAATAATACTTGAATATACAGTAATAATGCATAACAATCCCTTTGAAATACGTCTCTTCTGAAGTCAAAGTCAAAATATAGCAAATTAACTTCCACTGTATTATTTACATGCATAAGTTTAACTACAGTTTTTATCTCAACATTTTATATATTTGCAGAATTGTTACGGAAATTATGGGATTTAAGGATTGAGTATAAGAAAACGCGATAAAAATATCATATTGGGACGCTCAGGATCGGCAGTTAAACTCCTGTTTGAGATCGATGGATACAAGGGTATGGGAAATGCGTCAATATTATATCTCCATAAGAAAAAAAAGGTGATTATATAAGTCATTTTTCTCTAGCTATTTTTGCCCCTTCCTCACATTTCGGAAAAGATGCGTCCCGTAGAAGCGACATCTATCTTTTTTGTTTTCAGGTCAATCTATTGAAAGACTTTTTTTGTCCTCTGCGCGACTTTCACTTGATTGGATGGAGCAAGGTGAGGATGTGAGTAATATGCGATTTGATAGGTGCATTGCTGTATAGCTCGACCAGTAAAAACGGCAGAAGGGGATGTAATATGGACTTTACTCATATGAGGGGGTGGGATAAGAAATGAAAAGGAGGATAACTCCCCAGCGAAATGCGCAAAAGTCAGTTTCAGGGAGATGAGTGAGGAAAAATAGGATAGTGGTAGGGGAAACTAGGGGTAAATGTTCCTAGGATGGAGAGGGTGGCCGTATATAAGGCGCATCGCCTGAGGCTAACATCCGCTCCCTGACCTGCACATCATCGAAGAGGTAGTTCTCGTCCGAACGCCTAAGCTAACGCATCTCTCCTCTTGTTATCCTGAACATTTCAACAGACATGTAAGTCAGAGTTCATTCTACTTTACCAAAACTTGTCTCCTGCTCATATATGCATCCAGTAATCCTTGTGATAGATTTTCGAGGCACTTTTCGCTTTTTTGAGTGAAACACGGCGAATTGGACTTGTTTTACGGGTTTTTCAGCGCGTATCCTCGCTCAGATGTGAGTTTTCCCCGCTTTTCGCTCGTTATTTCTCGCTCAGAGGTCTATTCCTATCTATATGGTGATATTTACCTGTATTTGTGCCTCCTTGGAGTGATTTTTAAGCTTTCTACTTTGTGGAATTTCAATTAATTTTCACCGCCGCGAGCTTTGCGTCCCGTTGACGTTTCATAGCTTGTTTTCGTTGTTAATTAATTAATGCACTACGGGAAGTGCCAAAGTGCTTCGGAGTTAGCTCCAGAAATAGCTCACATTCCTAATTTATGATAGTTTTCAAATTCTCCTTCTTTTTGTAAGGTTTTCCTGTATTTCACCTACCCAAGCTTACGAAAAATTAAGTTTTTCGAGTGCGATCGTAGATATAATCTTTCGCTGTGTTTCACGGAAAAAATGGACTTGGTGTTATACTCTTAATCTTAATTAAATCTCGTAAAATGTAAGTGGCAATATTTTCTTATTTTAATGAGAGGATATCGGTCTGACTTAATGGCACAAATGCTTCTCGGTGTGCTGAGTGGTGATTAATCTTATACGCTTATTTGTTTCTTTGTTTTTGCGATATTTCTCCATGATCTTGCCTCTTAAGTAATAATAAGTGTTTCTTTTCCACAAAATACATTAAATTATCACCATTTCATGTGTAAATGTCCAATTTATGTATGTGTTAGACGTAGAATATGAAAGGAAGAATCTGAACTATTTAATAGCCCATAATTTTCTTTGTTACTAATTTTGTATCTTGTTTCCATTCAGTGTACTTCAAAATCAGTGGGTTTATTCTTGTCTAATCGGTATAATTTCAGGAGTGGTACAGTGCCTCTGGGTTGGCGTCGAGGGTTTGTTTACTTTTCAGATGATTATCTATCCTTTCGTGACATTTCCTTGGTCTCGTGACTTCTAGAACTTCCGCTCCTTCTATCATTATCCTGAAATGGACTTCCGTGATAGATTCTCTCAATTCTCAGTTTTCATTGTTGATTGCAAAACCAAACTGAGTTCTCAGGTATCTCCTCTAATTTCCGGGCAATCTCAGAGCATTTCCTATCCCCTCATCGCTCAGTTGAATTGTCTTCTGTGTTTCAGAATTAGTGCTGCTGAGCGGTTTATCTATGAGATTTATCTTTGTTGATTCCGTGACATTTCCTTACATTTCAGTCTCTGCGCTGTGATTCTCTTCTCTCGACACTAAATTCTTCTCGACAATTCCGAATGCGCGATTAACTTTAAGTCTCTGAATTCGCTAGAGGTAGGACCTCGTGGTGGAATTGTTATTCAGAATTTCTTAATTCCGATAGATTTCTGATACACTATTGTAATATTGTTGGTGAGTTTCTCCTTAGGTCCTTCGGGATTAGACAAAATTAAGCTTGTATTTTCGCGAATCTTCGTTAACTTTTACCGCAAAGTTGGTAGTAGATTTCTTTCCTACAAAGAGCTGGAAAAAAAATGATTTCCAAACAGAAAAAGAATGGGAAAAAACGTATTTCGAACTTTTTGGTGGCTCCCCACAATGAGAGAGGAACGAAGCACAACTTTCCATCAACCTAGGTTTCGAAGCCATCGAAATGCCACATGTCGAAACACAGGTGATGTAAAGTTGGACTTCTGCTGTAACGTGTAAAAGTTGTAAATCTATATCTCTCTCAATTAGAAAAGCTATATAGTCTATGAGATCTTTTCTGAAGGTTTCCCTTTATTTTCATCCTAGTTGATATCTTAAGGATTATACCCGTAGCTTATTTCCGATGATAAAGAATTCATGGAGTTTGCACGTGATATTAATTATCGCCATTAAAATTATTCTATTCAACCCTTCTAAGGTTGTTCAATTTTCCTTAAATACCTTTAGACATTTTTGTATTTTTATTTAAATTTCTATGGTACATTAAAATGTCTCTATTGACCCCTACATATGGTGAAATTCAATACTTATATTTGGCACCCAGGGTATAATCTTCTATTTATGAGAAGTCTTCACTCAATGTCATAAGATGACTTCATACTAAATCGTACTGGTTGTATGTTATCTCTACATGTGATATTTAGCTCTCCGAAGGCGATGTTTAAAGGGAGATGTAGATATTTCTCTTTAGTTTGGAATTTATCCAACTAAACTCTCTTCGTTCGGCAGTAGTTCTTTGAGAGCGAGGGCTTGAGAGGAACAGGGAATCATTTCTTTGTGAAAGAGTCTTAGAAACATCATGATATATTTGGACAGAAATTGGCATTTCTTACCTTCAATTCAATTCGATTTTTTTCAAACATTTTACTAGTGAATTATTTTACTTTGTTATTCCTGGTGAATTTCCGAGAATCGATATTTCAAACTTCAATCCCATCTTCAAAGCATTCTCTTTCTTATGTTCTTCTTCTTAAATCCATATTTATCTCTGAAGACTTTTAAGTCTCAATCTCGCCCTGAAATGATAACCTTTATTAATATTATTATTGTCATAGAGATGAAGGAGAGTGAAAATGATCACTTACTAAATATGATATCATTGGATCATTCCTAACATATCATAAAATTGATTTACATCACTATGAATATCTTTCTTTGTCCTTTTCTCCAAATATCTTTTCTAGTCGTGCAGTTTGGATTTTTTAGCGCGATAGTTCTCTAAGAAGCACTCGACAGTCTTTTTTAGAAGTATTTTTTGCGCAAGAGGCTTTCATTAGCAAGAACCTTGTAGAGATGTATCAAATTTTCTTGACTTCATTCTTGACCTGAGAGTCGAAGTGAAAGGACGTGTTCTCCGGAGCTCCTGAACGGACCCCCAGAGTGACAAGCCAACGGTCATCAAGCCCTCATTAACCGGTGTTTGTTTTTCAGCTTTCCCCTGTCTTAGCTGAGCAGCAGTGTAGTGTTGAGTACAACTAAGACTTTTCTTTATTTATATTCTTTCTGTGTTTAATTTAATTAGTGTTTTTCAGAGTATTCTAGTTTGTTGAAGGGGAATTGTTGTATCTCTTTTATATATTTTAACCTCTAAGTGCTTAGTTTCGTGAGGTGCATCTATATTTTAAGTAGAGAGTTTTTATCGTTACTTCTAGTTGTTTTTCACAAAACCTTTCGATTTAGTTCGTTAAAGAAATATATATCGTCCTTTTTGAGATTCTTAAACAGATTGAATCCGTTGTGCTGTAGTCTCAGGTCAACCGTTTAGTTTAACTTTTTCGTTTATTTTCTACGAGAGCGTCAATTTCGAGTTAATTTTATAATATTTAAGCGTCACTCTTTATTTTTCTCTCGTATATTTGACTCAGGTCTTGTTATCCTATTACAGTTATCAAGTTTCTTTTGTAAGAGCTCAGTTAGGAGTGTTTGAGAGTAGGATGGCTTCCCCAAGGACCCCCGTTTCTTCAATCTTGGGAACCGTTGGCTATGAGGCACTTGTGTCGCAAGTCACGGAACTTAGGAAAGAAGTTGCGGACCTCCGCTCTCAGCTCGAAGGGTTACGGCTGGCTTCGGCTTGCGCAGGACCCTCCGTTACGAGCCCTAAAGCTTGTCGCACCCCTGAGGTGCCTCGGCCTTGCCCGAGTACGGTTGTAGGCAAGCCTATTGGCTCCTCTGCGGAGGATACCACGCGGGTAGTTGCTTGTCCTTCCCAGAGGGCTAACGAGTGGAAGGTGGTTTCCAGTCGCGGTGCTCGCGGCCTAGTGCTGCGAAAACAGTGTGCTGGGAATGCTTCGGCTGAACCGGCGCCTGTTAGCAACAGGTTTGAGGTGCTGAAGGACCTAGAGCTAGAGCACTCGCCCGTTGCCACGGAGGAAGCTGGGCCGAAGGAGAGCCGTGGGGGGAGGGGAGTGTTAGTCATAGGGAGCTCCAACGTCCGCCGTATTATGTCTCCGTTGCGGCGAAGGGCCCGCCGGGAGGGAGTGTGTGAGCGGGTGTTCTCCCGGTGTATACCAGGAGGCACGGTGCCCCAGGTGACGAAGGAGTTGAGGGCGGCGGTCGGGAAGACGGGTTGCTCCTCGCTGCGTGTGGTGGCCCATGTTGGCACCAACGATGCCTCGAGGCGTGGCTCCGAGGAGATCTTGGACTCGTTTGAGGACCTGGTCTCCGAGGTTGCTCGCGTCCGGGACTCGTCTGGGGTCAGCATTGGGTTATCCATATGCAGCATTGTCCCGCGGATTGATCGAGGCTCGACGGTTTGGAGTAGGGTGGGAGGTCTGAACCGTCGGCTGAGGGATTTCTGTCGGGGCAAGGGAGTGGACTTTGTCGACCTGGGCTACGTCCTCGATTCATGCAGGGCACCCCTTGACCGCTCCGGAGTTCACTATACGGCTGAGGCTGCGGAGAAGGTAGCGGGTAAGGTCTTTAGGCGTGTGGGTGTTTTTTTAGGTTAAAAAAGATCAACGTTTTTAATGAAAATTTTTCCGCGATTAGTCCTTGTATTGAGCTTAGCTTAGGGAACGAAAACACCCACTTAGATAAGAATAGTAATATGCGGGAGTCTCCATCTAAAAAGGATGTTAATGATAGATGTAAAAGAGAAATTTCAGCAGAGGATATTAGTACTCGTAGATATGCTTCGGTAAATGGCTCTATTTTGATAAAAAATAGCGGAAATGAGAAAAGCAGAACGAGATGTGTTAAAGGCGACATAAGTGACTTAAAAATATCAGCTAGAAATGGTGAGGAGTTAGATAGATGTCATTCCAATAGTTATACCTCGAATTTACCCGCCGAGCTCAAGAGTGATAGTCATAAGGATATCAAGTTAGTGGTAGTTAACTGTAGAAGTATTCGCAATAAGCAAGCGGAATTCTTCGACTTGGTTAAAAATACATGCGGAGATATAATACTAGGAAACGAGAGTTGGCTCAGCGAAGAAATAGCCTCTAGTGAGATTTTTCCTCCCGACTTCTTTGTGTATCGAAAGGATAGAGACAGCAGAATGGGGGGAGGAGTATTTATCGCTGTAAAAAATAGTTTGGTGAGTCAGTTAGAAAACTTCCAATGCCAGGATAGTGCTGAGATGATTTGGTGCTCAGTGTCTGACAAGCATGGTAGAAAAACGTACTTCTGCTCCTTTTATCGCCCTCCTAATCGCGATGACGAGCCCATAGAGGATCTGTACGAAGCATTGAGTAAACTCCGTAAGAGTAAACCCGAAGCAGCTATTTTCGTAGGAGGTGATTTTAATCTTCCTTGTGTTAACTGGAGGAATATGTCCGTCGCTAGTAATAGTAGAGATAGAAACGCATCGCAGAAATTAATTGATTTATTCTCGGCCTTCGCTCTAGAACAAGTAAATACAGAAGCGACCAGAACGACTACTCTTGGTAGGGGCAATATCTTAGATCTCCTTGCTACTAGCCATCCTCATCTCGTTCACAGAATTTCCGTCAGTGAAGGTATTTCCGATCACAAAATAATAGCCGCCTCGATTAAGATAGATTCATTCCGAGTTCTGAAGCCCCCTCGTACATTATACATTTTTAGGAAAGCCAACTTCTCCGCGTTCAAGGAGTTTATAAAGGCAGAAAGTGCTCCCCTTATTAGTTTCATCCAGAAGAATTCAGTAGACGACAGTTGGTCTGAGTTTCTCCGAATCCTTCGTGAAGGTACCTCTAGATTTATTCCGACAAGAGTGGCTCGGGATCGGCAAGAGCCGCGATGGGTCAAGCCTAAACTACGTTCACTCCAAAGAAAACAAAGAGCTTTACATTCCATTATGAAGACTTTTCCATTAAATAGCATAAAATACGAGGAGCAACGTCGTAAATATTTAGATATCAAGAGGTCAGCGAAGATTGAGGCACGTAAGGAGTTCGATACGTATAGATCTCAAACGCTACGCGAATCTCTGGAAAAGAATCCTAAGGAATTCTGGTCTTACGTACGAGAGACAAGAGGCAAACAATCGACCGTTTTGCATCTCATAAACAACAATGGTAGCGTCGTATCAGATTCATGTGAAAAGGCTAATATTCTAAACCAACACTTCAAGAAATGCTTCATATCAGATAACGGTCACGTAAATGCATTTCCTACTCGTATTACCTCTAAAATGAGTAAATTAGAACTAAATGAAGCAGGTATTAAGAACCTTTTATTGCAAATTGACAGCAAAAAATCCCCCGGGCCAGAAGGTATACCTGCCCTCGTTATATCTACGCTAGCTAACGAGCTTGCTCCCCTCCTACTCGTGTTTTTCAATAAATCTTTAGACGAAGGTATGGTTCCTGCCTCATGGAGGAGAGCGAACATCACTCCAGTCCCAAAAAAAGGGCGTAAGTCAAAACCGGATGATTTCCGACCAATATCGCTCACTTCGATATTTTGTAAAATTCTAGAACACATAATATGCAGTTATCTAATGCGCTTCCTTGGTGATAGTAATGCAATTACACGCAGTCAACACGGATTCCGCAAAGGTCGCTCATGTGAGAGTCAGTTAGCACTTCTTAATCACGACATAATGCGAGCAGCCGATGAAGGTTTTAGGACAGATGCCATATTCCTGGATTTTAGAAAGGCATTCGATACAGTACCACACGCAAAGTTACTCCAGAAACTAGAGTCATATGCAATCGAAAATCATATTATTCAGTGGATTAAGTCGTTCCTCACATGCAGAGTTCAACGGGTAGTCTTAGATGGCGTTTACTCTGATGAAGTAGAAGTATCATCTGGAGTTCCTCAGGGCAGTGTCATTGGACCGATATTGTTCTTAATTTACATTAACGATATAGTAGACAATGTAAGAAGTAAGGTAAGGCTTTTCGCGGACGACACACTCATATACAGGAAAATTCAAAATGTGGAAGATACTTCCATATTACAGGGTGACTTAGACGCTATTTCGAAATGGTGTGAAGATTGGCAGCTCGGCTTGAACATAGAGAAGTGTGTTGCGATGAGCATGACCCGCTCCCCGTCCCAGAACTTAAAACAAACATCCTACCTTATTAGCGGTACAACATTAGAATTCGTAAGTAGATTCAAATATTTAGGCATTGTTTTCAGTAGTAACTTATCGTTCAAAACGCATATTCAAGACGTAGTGGGGTCAGCTGATAGGACGCTGAGGCTATGTAATCGCGTTCTCAGGGGTTGCCAACAGAATGTCAAGGAAGTGGCTTACTTTTCGTTGGTTCGTCCATTGCTTGAGTACTGCTGCGCGGTGTGGAATCCACATGAGAAAGGATTGATCATAGAACTAGAGCGCATGCAACGTAGAGCGGCCCGTTTCGTCAAGGGAGACTACAAGTTCGACAGCAGTGTGTCAGAGATGATTAAAACCCTCGGCTGGGAATCCCTCGAGGATAGAAGAAATGAGTATAGGCATAAACTTTTCGAGAAATTTTTGAGTAGCGATTTACATGAGGAAATAAGCGACTTCGTGATTCCCGTACTCAGTGAGCGTAGTTTTCGAGACCAGACGTCAAAAAGATTCCGCGAAATTATAGCGAGAACAGATAGCTATTTCTGGTCTCTTTTTCCAGATAGTATTAGGTACGCAAACCAGATGGTTGGTTAGGGAGTTCGGTGTATTCACACCCCCTGCCATACGCCTTACGGCGGTTAGCGGGGTATTAATGTAAATGTAATGTAAATGTAAATCTGCTCTTTAAAAGTCGTTTAAGAATCGGGGATTTGGAATGCAAGCAAATAATGAGGCGATGTAGGACATTTAAGGGAGGGAATTATTAAGAATAACTTCTTGATTGAATTCTGCTTTCAACACTTCATTTGGATGAGTGACCTAGGTTGTGGTTGTTTGGTTGCTATCTCGATATTTCCCAGTCATAAAGAGCATGGATACAGGGTAATGAGATGAAATGGAAATAAGCGAATAATGTCAACATCATCATCGTTTTGTATTCTGTCGTGACGTATGTTCCGTTCACCGTCATGGTCTCCAAACGTTTCTGTCCAAGGCATCTGTTTCCTTATTCCTCCTCTCTTTATATAGTAAACTGCAATAGATCAAGGAGGTAAGGACTTTCAAAGCTCAAACAGACTGAGCTGAAAATCGAACCAGAACCAAGACAAGATGTCGAAAGAGTCACGATTTTTTGAATTTGAAACAGAGTCTCTTTAACTTTTCCTTCGTAGTAATAATTAGGAATATAAGGGAATATTTTTCGTCATCATTATTCCAACTTTAAAAATAGATTAACTTAATAAACGAAGATTTTTTTAATTTGAAACTGGATATTTCTCTATAACGTTTCCTTAGTAGTAATTATTTAGAAGTATATGAGGATTTCCTTTCGTCATCATTATTCCAAATTCAAAAATGAATTAACGTAATAAACGAAGTATTTAAAATTATAATAGTATCAAATTAAATGGAATGTATTTTAAGGAAGGAAGTGAAATGTTAACCGCATGGGAGGGGGAACGGTAAAGGGAAGCAAGGATAAAAGTTGGAACGTGGAAAAAAGTGGTTGAAAGTGAAGGGGAGATGGAAGGAAGAGTATGATAAGGGTGGCAAAAACCAAGCAAATGAACTAGGGTATAGGAGATAAAAGAGTCACTTTATGGTGGAAGGGGGGGTGTTATAATGGTGAGGAGTAGGAGTGTTTTTGGTGAGGAGTAGGAGTGTTTTTGAAACTGCTTCGAGTGCTTCGCTCACATCGTACATGATAGACCCCTACCGGGAATCGAACTCAGGACCGCTTACATCAAAATTAGAACACACAATCCACTTTGCTATGCAGGACTTAAGCTGTTTGAATGAAAACATAGATATCTTTCATAGAAGATGACTGATGAATCCATCAAAGATCAATGCGTTTCCTCTTACTTCACGCATAATTCACAAGCAATACACGATTCGTAGAAAAGTTTTCCTCAGAAACGCCACTTTAATCACTAAAATCTACATTGATTTCTATCATTAATAACATCCATAGCTCGGTTCATCGAATTTCTCTCTCTTGTCTCGTGACTTTTAAAAATATATTTGTTTCTTCGTCACCTAATTACTCAACATACCCCAGGATTTCCTGATTGATTTTCTGAAAAAGGAACCCAGGACTACTTATCAGTGAGGCAAACGCCCCATCCACTAGACTGTGCTTGTACTTCAAGATTGATTTAATTTTATATTGCATAGAGATTCGTTATTCAGTTGTTTTAGCTCTCGTTTCTCTATGAAATGATTTTCTGGCATCCATCTCAAAAACTGTTTCTGAGAGTTAGACTTTGCACGATGACGAAATGTAAAAAAATTCCAAATTTTGTTCACAATTGTTGATGAATAAAATGGTTTTTATTTTGCACATTAGGATCGGTTAAATTATTTGAATGAACATTTAATTCGCTATTTATGCAAATGAAGAAATTTTATCCGTTGTTTGAATCAATTCAAAAAGAATATCCAAGGTTCTTGTTATTTTATTATGACACATATCATTGCCACTTCATCCTGGGACTGTATGAGCTCTATTCTTACAATAAACTCCTATCTCACTTATGTAAATATTCATCTCGTAAAAGAGGCTCAAACCTGCAGCATTTAAGTCCACTAGTTACCAAGATAACCACTTAGGAAATTTATATTTTTAAAGTGCATTATGAAGTCCGAAACAGTCACGAATTTAGCGGTATATTTTTCTGGGAAGTGCAATATTTCCGACTTTTTACGGCATAAAGCAGCAAGAAAACCACAAATGTTTGGACAACAACAGAAAAACAGACAATGGACTCAGATAAATTAAGACCGGGAAGTCCCATATCCCATTTAGAGAGAATTCGTGGCCGGAATTTCAAGAGCAGAAGTTCTACGAGCCAATGAATTGTAGCATAGATTTGTTTTGTTCCTTTTATCTCGATGAGCAATGATCCGTAACAGATGCGTCTTCAACTAATTAGCTTAAGCGCATATACATTAGGTGGAGATATCGAGTAGCAAGGCCTCAATGAATTTTGCGATTCAATGAAAGGGAATCTCAGTCAGTGTGTCGACTCCGTCGCGCAACAGGTAGTTTAGCTCGGGTACCACGCTACAGGTAGATTTCGAACTTAAAGACGATCTCCATGGAACGTCTCAACTTGTATTCAGTTTGAGCTTCAGGAAGGAGTGCTTGCCTTTTTTAAAGCTTAATTTTCTACTGCTAATTAGTGAGACTAAGCTATAAAACGAAATATTTCTTTCAAGGAGACACTCGTAGAAAGGCATTACCTTTCACATCATTTGACTCCGATCCTTACATTGTCGCAATTAATATAGGTTGTATCATTCTAATGTTCACAAGATTGATATAGGTATATAAGTGAAGATATTGGGATATCCTGAAACTAATCCTTCTCCAAAAATTCCTTTAAACGATAGCTTTAAATTCTTTTCATATCGTGTAATACTTCAGTTGAGATATCGAGCTTGCAAAAAGTTTATGATCTAAGTAGCACACCCAACCCGAATGGTAACCAGCTATGCAACGGCTAGAGACTTATAATTTAAAATTTTGTAGGCTTTCATAGAATTGTACAGTTCACTGCCAAATATACTTCCTAGAACAAAGCATGCTACAACTAATATTATTTAAAAGCCTAAATGAAAATTTTATCTCGGTTTTACAATATAAAATTAGCTTTTCCCAATACTTAAACCTGTATCTATATGTACTATCCTCTTCAAGTAGCCTTTCGGCGTGTGGCAGAGGATGAATGCACGATGACTCGGTCAACTTTAAGTGTTGTTCCCGCAAAAAAAACGATTCATAAATGAGTCAATAAATGAAAAAAGACCAAAAATGAGGCAGAATTCCACTTATACTCTTCCTAAAATCGTCACAGCACAAAGTAGAGGAATGGCCCTCATTTTCGAATACCTGATCTCGATGAAATCCTCAAATATGTAAATAAAGTGTGACTGAAATAAGGTGTTGTAAAAAGAGATAATTAGGAAGGAAGAATTGACGAATGCCTAACGAAGAATTCATGTTTCATATATTTGTAGGAAGCGTTATTTAGAAAATAAAATGAGTGTATGGTGCTTACAGGATACTCAATTACACTTGAATACACGATACGTTCTCCTTTTGAATTCTATAGATGCTTTTTTAGAATTAACATAACATTTCCATTAATCTTAGCAGATATATCTGTGAAAGAGAGAAAGGTATAAATAGTAACCAGCAATTGATAACCTGCGTTAGAAATCATCACAGTAGGATTTTTAGTTTTACTCCGATTGATAAATTTTTCGACTGAAAGTAAGCCGAGCCTATATAACCTCTCATTCGTTAGAGAGCTTCCGAGTTCTTTTGATTTCGCACGGAAGCTCAACTTTCGGTAAATACTCAACTGCAACGACGCTAACCATCGTGCGATTGTGGATAGTAAATATTGCAGGATATACATCTATCATCTAGTAGACTCAAAAAAATCATTTGAAAGTTTCTCCATACTTTTCACATAGCATAGATGCTGGCTAAGCCCACGTTTTGCGAGCGAAGACAATTTTTCTTCTAAATCCATGCATATTGCGGGAGCAGCAATGTAATTGTGTGCACGTACGTATACGTGTTTCATTTTTCTTCTTATTTTTTCAGCATGATGAAGGCCATTGTTGACTGCTGCCTGTGCTGCTGCAAACCACCTGTGGAGGAGACGGATGATCTTAAATTGCCTCGAAGTAGTAGCTGGCCGATAGCGAATTTGCCTCGGCCGGTACACATTGATATAATAGAGGAAGAAGAGGAGTCGGAGCATGAGTATGAGACCTTGCGGCGACCCTTGCCGTCTGGTAAACCTCCAAGTCGCCTGGAGACCGCAAGGAGTTCCCTAGAGTGCCAAAAGGGAATTTTTGAGCTGGTGATAATCAGAGAAAGGAATACCGAACCAGAGTAACGCCGGTAAAGAAGAACTTCTTTCCTCAAAGTACATCATACTAGGATTCTTAGCAAATGTTGCATGTAGCAAATGTAGCGTGTAATAAACCTGTTATAGCTGCGTCGTAGAGTAGAAGGTAGCTTTAGGAGTTCAATAACTTATTATAAATCAATGTTTAATGTGATGTCTCCCAATTTTTCTCCTATAGACCGACTTATCCCCTCCCACACATGAAGTTCATTACTCGTTCCTGCAGTCCCACCCCTTCATACCTAAATACCCTTCCGCCCGTTATGTATCTCCCTGAATGTTTAGTCTCCCGAAATGATTCTAATGACTAATGATATCTACTTTACTGTGATGTAGTAAGGGAAATGTTGACCGTAATTTTGGATTACAACATGTTGTGTTTGTGGAAAATATAAATTACGTTTACGATTTTATTAAATTGTATTCCAAGAGGTGTGGTCAACTCATATAGATTACGATTATATGGAAAAGTTATTGTTAAATAAGAAATTGCAAATATTTTGTTTGCCTACAATTTGGAGAGTAAAGCAGATTCCTTATTACTACTCTAACTTGGTTTGCCAAATGATGTTTTCTTCATTCATAAATGAGAAATATCTTACATCGTTCAATAATTCTGTAAATATATTTTCTGAATCAAAGCATGTCACAACTTATATTGTTTAAAAGCCTTAATGAGAATTTTATATCGCATTTACAATAAAAATTAATTTCCTAATTTTTAATATAAATAAATATCTACTGTACTGTGATGTAGTAAGTGTAATGTTGGGCATAATTTTGGATTACACCATGATATGTTTGTGGAAAATATCAAATACGGTAGTGATTTCACAATATCTTATTCCAAGAGGTGTAGTCAATTCATATAACTCTTATAAAGAAAAATTCTTGTGAAATAAAAATTTACAAATATATTTCTCTACCTTCAATTTGGAGAATTAAGCGGATTCCTCTTTATTATTAATCTAACCAGCTTTGTCAAATGTTGTTATCTCCATTCATAATGGAGAAATATACATATATTCATATATATATATATATATATATATATATATATATATATATATATATATATATATATATATATCATATATTTTATTTTTTCATTTAATTTGGTTGTTTTTCGCTTGAATTCATCTATTAAAATTTTCTATCCATTAAAAATAATTACGAAACACTTATTAAGAGTAAGTAAGTGTTTTTCATACGCATCTATAATCAAAAGTTAGCCAGAAACATCAACATTCCAAGCAAAGTCGGCCCGAGCTAGGGGTCATGCAGGCACCACTTTCCTATATGTACTTGTGAAAGTTTCATTATGTAACCACTTAATTACTTATTGGAGAAAAAATTAGGGAACTCAAAAGAAATATATCAAAAATTACTATAATTATACACTGAGGTTTTTATCAACTTATCGTTCAAAATGTTACCCATAAGATATTAAAATTTAAGAAAATGGATTGTTTTTTGAAAGTGAATGCACAGTAAAAATCATCATAAGTTGTGATCGATTGATTTATAAAACTTAATTCATAATCAATTCAGCAATTTTACTCATTTTAAATGATTTACCCGACAACTTATATCTCTTACCTCTTTTGTGGTTTCTGGAAAACTTTCCCTTTCACGATCGAGTGACAAGAATAACCTCATCATTAGATTCGTCCGCAAATTCCAACAAAAACTGATGAGCGTTCAATATCCAAGAATAGGCAGTTCACGAAGGTTTCCACTCATTACCAAACATCTGACCAACATTCAACGGTCTACCCCCCCTTAAACCTCGGCGCCCCGGGCAACCGCCCCTGTCTCGCGACGGGTCTGATTCCATGAATCTAAGAAGAAAAGTGGAAGAAAAGTATCCTTCTTTTTCTAAGAAATCTGTCATAGTTTGAAATTATCAATGCACTGAAATTCTATTGAAACTCTCCATCTTAAAAGCAATGGTGTAAATCTTTGGAAAAGAAAATAAAGAAAATTTTGCAATCCCCTTACGATTTAACTTAAAAGAACTACCAGTTCAGGCTAAATCGCCACCGTCAGCTAATAAACATAAAAATGCACTTTCTTAGTTTATAAAATAATTTCAAATGAAGAGCAAGGAGAAAGGAAAGTTTCGAGAAGGTAATCTCGTTGGTTCGAATTTTGGCAGCTATTTCAATAGCTTTCTTTTATAGTGCTGATAGAATGATAGAAGAGAGAGCAGTAAAATTTTTAAGAGGTGGATTTCCAATACATGAAAAGATGTCAACGATTGCAGCAAAGCTATTCATAACCAACTGAACAATTTTTCAGTTTTCACTATCATACAGACCCAAGAGACCGGATTTTTTTAGATTTCTTTGTAATTAATTCATTCGTTTATAGAAAGAAAGAAAATCGAACAGATATTCACTTCATTACCATACCTCCGCTACACAGCTCTACGTTCCTATCGTATTTTTAATAAAATGATTATTTTAAATTTGATGCAGATACGAAGAGAAAGTGCCCACCATCTTTTGAAACAATGTCATTTAAAGCATTTCCTCACACCATCATCAAACTATCCTCACTTATTTTACCCACCTACGGAAATTATTCTTTGGCAACTTCAATCCAATGTATATAAGCAATTCCTTGACGTTGCCTTACAGGTATACGAGATTTATTTTGAAAACTAGGATCCTGGTTGATGCTTTTTTAGGCTTGCTTTGGGAATTATTTTGCTCGGGGTGGGCTCAGGGTTTTACATAGGACAAATCTCAGAAGGACTGTAAATTTCCAGTTTATATCGTCACTTCACCATAAGTAATTCTTCGCCTTACCCGAATTTTCGTTCCATTTATTCCGTAAATAATTAGCCTTATCTAAAACGAAACCGATTTTTTGCAAAAACATTCGTTTTATTCGTTCATGGTTGATGATTAGATTAACGCGATATGATTTTGCCGTGGCTTGGACCCATTGGCAATACGCATGGGTAACTATCTAATTTAAAAGGTAAATCCGATTCGGAAAAGTTCTCTAGTGAGAGAGAAGTCGATTTACTAGATCTGAATCACTCACTGTTGAAATATGAATAATTTTACATCGATACCGATGCCGACTGCTCTCTGATTACCCTCATGAATAAAAACAATCTTCTCTAGCGACGTTTGGTGGTTCTCCGTATTTTAGATGCATAAATAAATGGAGACACTTGGGCTTTCAAATTCGCAAACTAAATATACTCTGTGAGGTTGTGTGTTTTCATCATTTCTGTATTGTCATGAAGACATGATTTTACTTGCGATATTTCCATAAGACAAAAGTTATTAGACGAATTAAGGGGTGGGATAAGTTACCGGGAATTGAAGGAGAGGGAATTAAAGAGAGAATGTGGGGGCACATGAACCTACCGAAAGGTAGATCACTTTATATATATATATTTCCATTAACGGGCCGATCCTTTGACCGAATGATTTTTTTTACCAAAAAAGCAATCACAGAACCAATTCAGAATTTATATTCAAATCTCTTATTGGTATATTTAGAGATTATTTTATCATTATCCTTAATCTTATTATAGTATAACTACTGCAAGTAGATAACATCTGGTGACAGCGGTAATTCCTTGCATAGATTTCTACATAGTCAAACAGCCCTTATAGCATTGAGATAGCATAGAGAAAACAAACATATATACCATGCTTTCTCACGAGTATACTAATTGCGTAAATGAAAATAAACGTTAATTAAATTTAAAATTTACGCATTAAAAGCTAATGAATTATATCAAAACATTGGTAGAAAGAGTAGGAAAAATGAAATATGAAAATTTGACGAACAAGTTAATTACAATTTCTACCAGTTGAATGAAATATAGAAGCATAGGTAGGTAATGAACATGGTGAAAAATGTATGAGGTTTTTCTTTCACAGTATCATAATGAATGAGTATTAAATACACGTAAGACAAAATAAGAATGAATAATTTTCAACAACTCTTTTAGAAAGTGCTGCCTTCTAAGATTATGACGTTTTCTTAACTCTCACTTTACACTATCTTTCAAACTAACCGAATATTACTGAGGAGAACTCAATTTTTATAATAATAATACGTGGAACTCGTGCCTGAATTTAAATTTTAAAATTTTTCTTTTCGACCTTAAGTTCAGGAGACAATTCGGTTTTCAATAGAAAGAGGAATACATCGGAGAGAGTAAAATAAACGGAAACAGGGCGGAAGTAGGGCTGTGTAGTCGGAGATAAAAGGGATACCTTATGAAGTCGGAGTCGGGGAAATTTTATCCCACTCACATTGACAACTTTGAGAGAATAACGAAAGAGGATCTAACTGATGCCATTCTTTTTCGCATAGTAAATTTTTTATAGATTTGTTAATAATTTTATGCACGTTGTAATATCTTGCATGTAATCCTTTCGTGTTTAGATTGCTTACTTGAATAATCCATTTCGCAAATTTAGTTTTGTAAAATGAGCATCTTGGATAACTTGGATAACTTCGAAATTTGGTCGTAGAGAAGAATACAGACGATTATGTGATGTGACGAAATCAAGATGTATGGGTTAGATTAAGAGTTCGAGAAAATAAAAAAATAATAGATATTATAGGAAAGGGCGTATTTGATAGGTAATCTCTTTATAGTGTATAGTATGTTTCATCAGTAATTGAAGTGAACGCAAAAGTTTTGAAAGTAACGTGTAAGAAAAGACCAGTTAAATAAGCTAATATACGTAATTAGATCTGCGGGCTTATGATCTCATGACGCCTTATCAGACATTCACTAGGATCATCTCTTCACCCTCCAAAACAAATTGCAGTGAATTCTCAATCATCCGCAGGTGAATCATCCGTTTTAAAGATTATCCGTGCATGATTTTTTACTCTTCTCGCCTTCTTTCTTTCGACTAACGTGGAAAATATCGAGTAGATATTACAACGTTTTTAAACAATTCAAGCAAAAAACACTTAAGTATTTTTGCATATAATAGATGTCACTTGGGCTAACCTCGTGGAACGCCATAAAGGAAGAATTAAAAATACTTAGCAGTTTCCGCAGAAAATTTTTTATCCTATGGGTTTTATGAGGATTGCAGGAGAAATTCTGGAGATCTGTGAGAATTAATTAGTTGTTTTGATTTTTTTTCTTAATATTTTTGAGTAAGGATTTAGACCTTAACACGACCTATACTGTGGATAAGTAGGATTACGAATACAGAGAAATTATCGCTGCTAAAAAGACCCGCGCTCGGGTAAAGAAAACTCACAGATTCCATAAAACAATAAAATAGCAGACTTTGCGCGCAGATAATATAAATATTTATTTATGTAAATTAGGAACATCATAAGAAAAAAGTTTGGATTATCTGTGTTTCTTGCATAGTTGTACATACTCTCTCCATCGCTACAATTTGGCAAAATATTAATGAAACGGGTAAGATGAAAACCATAGGTTAATTGGAAGGCGCAAATAAGAATGAATGTCATAGAAAATATTATATGGTAGTAATCAATGATTTAATAAGAAGATAGCAATATAATTCTCCAACGTACATGCAATTAAAAACATAAAATATTTCATTATGTTCGCACATGAAAATATAAATTGTCAGAATAAAAAGTAACTGATTACAGGAAAATCATGAAAGAGTACATTGATTTGAGTCTATGACAAGGATAAATGAAGGCCGAATTACAAAATTATGAATGATGGGAGAAAATAGTTATAAATAGAGAGAAGGACAGAAATTAAAGTGAGTGAATGCGGTGAATGTTGTGGTGAGGAGAAGATACGCAATGAAAAAAAAAATAAAATCATTTTGTGGAATAACGACTAGATAACCCTAAATCCAAAGAAAAGTGTTAGAGGAGTAGAGTATGGCGAATGTAGGAGGCCGTCAGCTTGAATTGGTAATAGAGCGAATGTGGTGCATATAAGTACATTCATCGCGTTTTGCATCCATTTAGGAAGTCAGCTTTTGTTTGGGAGATATATTTTCAGACTTTTCTCACTGACAAGGGAGAATGTGACGAAATGCTATTAGAACGATTTCTGAAATGAATACTGAATATTAAGACGAATTCCTCTGGCTAGAATCATTATCGTTAAATTTTTGATAAACCTAATTTATATGAATTTATAATTTTACTTAGTTTACGCTTTAGTTACAATAGTCAAAGTAATGTTGTTTGTCATTTTCCGTCTTATTTTTCTCAAAAATATTTCTATATTCTATATTATTCCTTGTGTATTTCACTCACTCTTTTCGATTTTATTTAATTTTTATAGTGTTTTCTTTTATATAGTTTCCTGCCTTTACATCTCTTACTGTGTTTTTGCAGCTTTTTACAACCCTCCTCCTCGTTGGTATCTGTAACGTGGGTATTTTCTTTAGAACCTAAAGCTGATCATATTTTTTGCTTGCCTTAAGTTGTAGAAAAGGTAAAAAAGGAAACAAAGAAGCCAAAGAAAAGTCATCAGCATCAAGTTTTGAGCCTTAATCAGCAAATATTTTCCCCACACTGTAATCTTTTTTTCCTGTTTTTATTAATCATCGTAAATATTAAACGGATGCATGACAACATGCAGAAAAGAGACCCAGAGGGTTTCTCTATGTATATTACCACTAGACATGCTACTAACTAAGGCGAGCTCGCAGCCGTAGAACGCGTTTTACCATAGAAGTACGCAATTTTCATCGATTTAATTAAATAGAGGTCAATTTCTGTCCGAATTCCCGTGAAATGACCCGTACGGTTGATGTATGCTGCACCTAAAAATAAGGTCACTTGGGCTTTCCGAAAATCCATCTGGGTCGCGCGCTCGACTTCTGCAAAAGGGGTCCAGGGTTTGATTTCCTGTGGGAGAGCACCCAGTGCGAAATGACCACAGCTGCCGAAACACTTTCAACAATACTACTACTACTTTACGGTTACTTACGTGTTATATAAATTAGGATATTCCATGGTATCGGAAGAAGTGATTTTAATTTTAGGTATGATACCCAGCAATTCATCCAAGCAGCTTCATCATCTAAAATGACAGGTGGCGTAAGTACTTCTTCCCACAGTAATACTGCCTCCTGCATTTACGCCTGTAGCAACAAAATGCACGAGACTCGGACGGGATCTTTTTATGGAATTTTCAGGTCACGGGAGGAAATCTCTGAGTATGTGTTGTGTCTGAGTTTTAGAAACATTTCTGGAAAAAACTAAAACTCAAGGTCAGAATAAAGTCAAGAAAACCTTTACACGTCGCTTTATACTAAATAGACTGCCTTCTAAAATTTTTCCGAACACTTCAGTATCTATGAACACATTTATTGTCTATAATTTTGATAACGTTGGTTTTATCTTAAGCTGTAATATTTTATTGAGAGGATATGTAACGAATATATAGAATTTTAATTCATCACTCCTACATTTTCTGCCCTCATAACGTGCGCATTACGAAAAATATTTAGAATGCTTTTTCCGCAATATTCCCAGCATGCTGAATCTTCTCAAGTTAATTTACACAAATTGCGTGTTCGATCGTATGAAACGCTGAATGAAATACATAATACGTGATATTAAATAAAAAGTGTGTTTGAGCAAGGAACAATAGCTTGGAGTGTGAGATTGAAGTCGAAGCATTTGCTCAAATCGGCGTAAATAATTACGTCCTTAGAATTTACTTCGATAGCAACTGAGGAATGATGTATTTTTAGTACACCCTCACGCGTGTAGCGTTTGTTTCTCAAAGTCGATTATCAAAAATTAATTGTTTATACGACCCAACAGTTCACAAACTATTTTTTGTAGTTTAAACCAGTTGAAAAAAGCATCATGATGGAAAAATCACAAATAAATAATGTAGAAATATCCAACTTATCAGTTTAACGTTTAATTAAAAAGCACAAGTGCAATTTAAATAAATTAAAGCTTCCAGCCAGTAAGGAAAAAAGAAATGAGCACTATGATATATGAGAGATTTACGGCAGAACCACGCGGTAGATATTTCTGAGACAAAAATACTTAAGAAAGTACATAAACGAATAATAGTATCATTTTCAATCATACGGAAAGTATTATTAAACAAATATAATTTAACTCGGGGTGAAGGCGCCGCACAGTTCGTTTCATAGCTCCAACGACACTTACACTTACTGACACTTACTATCGTATTTGTTATAATATGCTTCTGGCATTTATGAATTTATTGCAAGCTTAATACACAACGCATAGGAATAACTCTTGCACCAAATTAAAGGTAATTCTATATTTATTTACTGATATTTCTCTCGCTGGCACCGATGAAGAGCTGAATTCACCACGAATAAATATTTAATCCAAGAACTCTAAAAGTGGTCTATAGCGAGTCGTAGCTTTTCCACGACATATAAAATTCTATCCCAAAAAAACGATGAAACTTGTGGTAATGCGATTTCATCCTAAGTTGCTTGTAAACTCTCTCTCTCTGTGTTGAGCTGTTTAAAATTTTCGAATATGTATATTATTGTTGCCTGCTATTTTGTTACTAGTCAGACTATTGATTTTAAGAATTGACAAACATATTTCTAATATCCTTGTCAATGTTTTAAGTGAGTTTGAAGAAAATCTGAATATGTCATGTTTTTTCTTGTTCGGTTTGGCGTGTAATGACACATTTAGAGAGTGTTTTGTGCACGAAGATAAATTAGAAGTGCTGTACTCTACTGTAAAGTCAGTTGAATAATTTTCTCTTTATATTGATACCAACTAGTATTCATTAATTGTTTGTTTTACGCTTTTAATGTCATCATTCATTGTCAGAAGGCTAGTTAACAACCAAATATTCATATGGTAGCAATAGACTTATATCGGACAGTGTCTTGGAGGGTTTGTTGGACAATAATTTTAGGTAAATAAATTCAAATTTTGACGATACGTTTCCTTGACGAGAAAAATTGGGAAGGAAATACAACTCTGGTAAGAGAAATTCTAATCGCGTATGATAATGACGATTGGAAAAGTTATAGTGAAGGAAATTTCTATTAGAGAGGCGAGTGAGCGTTCTCTGCCGAGAAGCACTGTTGCGAAACGCCTCAAGGAATTTTCAGATGGAGAAGAAAAGTGGTTGATGTCCATATATAGAAATACGACGTATTGTGCTTCGTTAACAGATTTTAAATGTTCTAGCTCGTTTATAAACCAAGGTAGGTATTATTTGAACATGTCCAAATGTTATATCATCATTTAATGTCATTAAGCAGAGATTAAGTGAGTTATTATCGGAAAATTACAAAAATTCTACCGCAACTAATTGTATACGTTATGCGTTTTATTCTTTCAAAAATCAAAACGTCATTCCGATCAGTTAGGACCGATATGATTTAGTCTGACGTTCACTCAGTTACCACTGAATTGCTAGAAATTCACTTATTTATATCTCTTTAATGCTTTCCTTGAGACTCATTCACCCACTACTTCGCTAAGCATTTTTGTTCCCTTTGCTTTCAACTGCTATTCAACCACTCCTCTTTAGTCGACGTACGTTAGACAAAGGCGGCATTCAAAATTCAATGAATCAATTGTAAACCGTCCGTTGGAATAAATAACGAGATATCAAGATTGAGACCGAGCACACATTTTTCCTCTTCTTATGGTTAGTCATACTACTGCCCTTCAGTAGCCATCGTCTGCCACACACCGAGGGCGGCTTGAAGGGTAGAGACAAAGATAATTTCATGATTAATACGTCTTCAATATCCACTTTATCCTCTTCTCGATAGTTCTTTCTTAGAAATAGTTGTTACCATTCTCCGCCATTTTCATCAGCCATTTTCCTTCGAGTACTTCCCTAACACTTTTGAAATTACCATCGCAAAGTATACGTCTAAAGGCTTGAATTTTCAAGGGATTAATTTTCTTAGCGTAAACTTATTTCAGTTCAAGCTCCGTAGTCAGTTTTATTGCAAATCTTGAATTATGGGCGATCGATTTTCGATGATTCTCCATTTGGTCGGACGGTATGCGGGGGCGTCATCAGCTTCGTGTTACGTGTTTTTCTCACTTGTAGTTGAGACAAGTGATTACAGGGGTCACCTCGTACTGGGCAGATCTTGAGAACTCCTCCTCCAAGACACACCCCTCCCCTATTAGCTTTCGCACCACCCCTTCGTCCTATATAAGGCCCGACGCGCGCTCAAGTCTCCATTTTTCAAACTTCTCACCCTTGACTTCCCCGTCCCTCTTTGTAAAATTATCCAAAATTTCTTATCTCACCGCCTCATCCAAGTTCGTTTCGGCGACAAATTCTCCCCCCCGCATTTCATTTCCGCGGGGGTTCCGCAGGGCAGCACAATTAGCCCAATTCTTTTTAACCTTTTTATTAACGACCTTCCCTCCTCTCCTCATATTGAAAGATTTCTTTACGCCGACGACCTCACCATCGCTTCTCACTCTCGCTCTCCTAACCTTTCCATACGATACATCAACGACTACAATTCTCTTCTTTCCGAATGGCTTAAGAAATGGCACCTTTCCATCAATCCAACCAAATGCACTCATCTTCCCTTTAATTTTAGAATCAAAGTCGCTAATCCCATCCCAGCTCTCTTTAACAACATTCCCATCCCGACTTCCTCTTCAACTACATTCCTCGGCTTTGATATTAACACCAACCTTTCATGGAATGTCGCCATCAACAATAGTATTAAAAAAGCGCAATTTGCAAAATTTAAATTATTTCCCTTAATCAACAAGAAAAGTCCGCTCTCTACTTCCAATAAACTTCGCCTCATTAACTCTTTTATAGTCCCGCACCTCACGTATGCGTCCATTTTAACATTCAATTCAGCTAAATACAACATCCGGAAAATTGAGGCCTTCTATAACAGATGCATTCGATTGGTGACTTCCACCAATAGATTAATCCCCCTCAGGGAAATAAAAACATTTCATCAATTGACCACCATTTCTAACCTTGTGGCCAAACGCATAGATAAATTCCGTCTCAACCTTTCGAATATCAACAACCCGTTATTAACTAATATATGGGATTACCCCATCCGCATCCGGAAAAGGAAAAAACACATTCCGATTCCCAAACTTATCACGTATAAATTTAAATTCTCTCCGTACAAAAAAAAGAAACCAAAAAAGAAGAAAGGAAATCAGCCAACCGATAACCCATAGTCTCTATTTCATCTCATTTTACTTCATTTTTCATATAACACCGAGGCATACAACAAACTCTTTTTTCTATTTCTCCTTTTATTTTTTTTATTTTTTTTAAATCTCTCTATCGACCAACTGCCAGTCCCCTAAGCGAACTGTGCGGTCCCTCCCGACTCGAAATTAATTTAAGCAAATGATTACTTCCTATTACCCACCTCACCTTTTATACCTCGAAGTCGCACTTGTTACCTCTACCCTTTCATCTTCCTTCGACAATCTTCGACTACTCTCGACTGTTACATTCCTACTTCCCGTTTACCTAAATGCCACCCGTATTACCGCCCATAAAATGAGCTAAAATCTCATAATTGGGCATCGAACGAGCAACGTAGCACCGGCCGCCAAACAATAAACAAACAAATCAAGTCTACATTCCTGTTTTCTCGACGGAGTTCACCAGTGCCATCGACTCTGCAGCCCAATCAGCCCTCCGCACCATCTTGGTCCATCACCAGCTCTCTCAGTGACCAGTAAAGGTAGGGTACCGCTCTATTACTAATTCTTCATTTTCACATTTCTCTGCTTAATTCAGTGATACATGCATTTATCATTCGCTTTTTCTAACTTTAATTGTGTCGCTTCGGCTTCTCAGTGGTGTGGTGCTCAGTGTGGTGCCTACAGATTTAGGAAGTGAAATAGTTTTGAGAATAGTGCAAAATGTGAAGTGAAATCGTTAGTGAATCAATGATTAGTCTCGATTTCGCTTAAACTTTAGGGATTTGTGAACTTTTTGAGAAATTATTTAGGTCGGAGAAAAATTTCCTTCTCTGTGGTCAGAGTTCTAAAATCCGAGAAATTCCAGATTAGGGAAAAAATACTGTGAATAGGGCGATGAAAGTTATAATTTAGGATATTTCATCTGAGAAAAAGTGATATTCAATAGGGAAGTGTTAGTTGTAATGGGATTATAGATGGGGATGTGTGAAATAATTTTCAGCGTGTTGAGTAGAGTGGTATAGCCGTCACGAATCGCAGTGAAATAATTTTTAGTTTCTTGTCTCGAGTCGCATTAATTTGATGAAATTCGTTCAAATAATTTCATGCGGGGATAATGTCGCATAATTTATAACGAAATCGGTGAAATAATTTCTCGTGTTGAATTGAGTCGAGTATTTCTGATGAATTTTGATGAAATAATTTCGAGTGCTAGAGTCGCTTTAATCAGGACGAATTTGGTGGAATAATCTCTTGTGTGGAGTAGAACAGTGTTAATTCAGACGAAATGAGTGAAAGTAATTTTCATGTGTTGAGATGATTGGCGTAATTTTTATGAATCTCGGCAAAATATCTTTAAGTGCTAGGTAGAGTCGCGTTGATTCAGGCGATATTGGTGAAATAATTTCTAGTGAGTTGAGTTGAATCTCGCAATTTCGATGAATTTCGATAAAAAAACTTCGAGTGCTAGATAAAGTCGCCTTAATTCAGACGGAATCGGCGGAGTAATTAATCGTTAGTTGAATTGTGTCGCGAAACTCTGAAGAAAATTAAAGAAAAATTGAAAGAATTTCTCGTGTGCTGAATTGAGTCGAGTATTTTTGATGAATATCGGTGAAACAATTTCAAGTGATCGGTAAAGTCGCGTAAATTAACACAATAACGGTGAAATAATCTCTAGTGAGGGATAAATTCGCATTATATCTCACGTAAATAGTGAAAATATTTCTCGCGCGGTTTGTTGAGTCGGGAAATCTTGGTGAATCTCGCTAGAATGTTTTCAACTGCTACATTAACTCGCGATAATTCTGAAAAAATTGGTGAAATTATTTCTTGTGTATTAATTTGATTCGCGTAATTTTGTAGAATATCGTTGAAATAATTTCCGATGCTAGATAAAGTCGTTTTAATTTAGACGAAATGGGTGAAATAATTTCTTGTGTAGGAGATAGCTGTATTACTTCGGACGAAATCAGTAAAAGCATTCCTAGTGTGTTGAGTTGCGTAATTTTGGTGACTTTGGGTGAAATAATTCGCTTAATTTAGATTATATCGTTGAAATAATTACTAGTGCTAGCTAGAGTGGCGTTAATTCAGTCGAAATCAGTGAAATTCTTTATCGTATGTTGAGTTGAATCTTGCGTTTTTCATGAAGTTCGGTGAAAGAATTTAAAGTGCTAGATTTACTCGCAATAATTCTGACGAAATTATTATAGTCAAATTATGTATCGTGTGTTGAGTCTTATTTTGTTGAGTATTTTTATGAATTTCGGTGAAAGAATTTTAAGTGCTAGATAGAATCGCATTAATTAAGACGAAATCGGTGGAATAGTTTCTTGTGTAGGAGATAGCCTTATTACGTCACACGTAATCATTGAAAGCATTCCTCGTGTGTTGAGTTACGTAATTTTGGTGAATCTCGGTGAAACAAATTCAAGTGCTAGATAAAGTAGTTTTTATCCAGACAAATTCGGTGAAATTATTTCTCGATTGTAGAGTTGATTCGCGTAATTTATATTATATCGTTGAAATAATTACTAGTGCTAACTAGAGTCGCGCTAATTCAGACGAAATCAGTGAAATTATTTATCGCGTGTTGAGTTGAGTCATGTATTTTTGATGAATTTCGGTGAAATAATTTCTAGTTTGGGATACAGTCACATTACTTTTGACTTGAATATTGAGATTATTTTCTTGCGGGTTTGGTGCATTCGTGTAATTGTAATGAATCTCGTTGAAATAATTCCAAATCTTGGTAGATTTGCGTAAGTTCCAAGATATTCAGTATAATATATATACTAATTTCTTGTGTGGAATAGTCGCATTATATCAGACGTAATTAGTGAAATTATTTCTCGTGCGTTGAGTTGAGTCTGGTAATTTTGGAGAATATCGTTAAAATAATTTCAAGTGCAACATATATTCGCGTTCATTCAGACGAAATCAGTGAAATAATTTAACGTGTGTTGAGTTTAGCTGCCGATTTTTATGAATTATTGTGAAAGATTTTGAGTGCCTGATAGAGTCGCATTAATTATGACGAACTTAGTAAAATTATTCATCACGTGTTGAGTTCATCGCGTAATATTCCGAATCTCGTTAAAATTATTTCAAGTCCCAGATAGGGTCAAGTTAATTCAGACGAAATCGGTGAAAGTATTTCTCGCGTTCTGAGTTGAGCTACGAATCTTCGATGGATCTCGTTGAAATAACTTCAAGTGCTAGATAAAGTCGCATTAATTCAGACCGAATAGGTGCAATGATTTATCGTGTATGGCTAGAGTCGGGAGGTTTTGATGAATTTCGTTGAATTATTTTAAAATGATGGATAGAGTCGCGTCTATTTAGACGAAATCGGTGAAATAATTCTCGGTTTCGATACAGTTTATAAATTTGGTCATGAAAAGTGAGATTTAGCTCGAGTGCTGATTTGCGTAATTAAGGTGAATCTCGTGGAAATGATTTAAGTCGTAATCAGGGAAGTTAACACTTGGCGTTTTGCTGAATCTGGTAATTTTGTTGATGTTTGCTGAAATGATTTAAAATGCTAGATAGAGTCGCGCTAATTCATCGGAAATGGAAAATAATATTTCTAGTTTAGGAGATTAAATCGTTGAAATTATTTCTAGCGCTAGATAGCCTCGCGTTAATGTTGACAAAATAGGTGAAATAATTTCTTCTATGAGATCGACTCGTATTAATCGATTATAAGATTCATCAATGAAAATATTTGTGGATGTTGAGATGAGCTCGGAATTTTGGCGAACCTCGGTGAAAAAATTTCTAGTGCTAGATAGAATCACATTAATAAGGACGCGATCGGTTCATTACGTTGATTATGATGAGTTGGGCACGGAATCTGGATGAATCTCGGTGATATAATTTCAAATGCTAGATAAAGTCGAGTACACTTGGACAAATCAGGTTAAATACATTGTGAGTGTTTAGTCGAGCGCTGTATTTCGACGAATCCTGGTGAAATACTTTACAGTGTTAGATAGGGACACGATAATTTTGACGAAATCAGTAAAGTAAAATATGTGTTCTTAGTTGAGCGCGGAATTTCGTTGAATCTCGGTGAAATAATTTATGGCATTAGATAGAGGCACGGTAATTTAGTATAAATTGGTATAATAATTTGCGTGTGTTTAGTTGAGCTCGAAATACCGACGAATCTCGGTGAAATAATTTACAGTGTTCGAGAGAGTCGCGATCATTTTGACAAAATCGTTAAAGTAATTTGCGTGTATTTCGTCAACGGCGGCATTTCGACGAATCTCGGTGAAATAATTTAGTGTTCGATAGAGTCACGATAATTTTGACGCAATTGGTAAAGTAATTTCCGTGTGTTTACTTGAACGCGGAATTTCGACGAAACTCTTTAAATAATTCACAGCGTTAGACAGAGTCACGTTAAGTTTGACGTTGGTTAAGTTGATAGTTTACATAATTTGAGTATGTTGAGTTGAGCGCGGATTTCGGACGATCTTGGTGAAATAATTTCTAGTGCGCAATTCACGTTATTTTTAAAGGAAATAAGTTAAATAATTTGCGTTTTTTGAGTTGAGTGCGTAGTTTTCTAAAATAACGGTGAAATAATTTCTAGTGCTTGTAAGTTTCACTTTAATTTGGTCCTAATCGGTGAAATGATTTCTTTCATGGCATCGTGTCACATACGTAAGACTTAATCGGTGAAATAATTTACGGGTGTTAAGTTGAGTGCGGAATTTCACGAATCTCGTTGTAGTAATTTCCAGCACTAGATAGAGTCGCGTCAATATGGACGAAATGAATTCATTATTTTCTTGGGGGTACTGTTCAGTCTCGTAAGATGAATGATTCTCTGTGAAATGATTTCAAATAAATTTACTGAATCCCTTACATTTAGAATATTAGCGTTGATATGTTTTTCATTGTGTTTAATTGAGTTTCATTTTAGCAAGAAAATTCGGGGTATGGTTTCTATATATATATATATATATATATATATATATATATATATATATATATATATATATATATATATATATATACACCATATTTAAATCTTTTGCTTTAAAACGAACTACTCAGCAGAGTTATCCTCTCTTCTCTAATTTTTCCTTGTGCATGTAATTTATGCATGTTGTTTATGCATGTGATTCTTGCTATTCATGTTTTCTCTTACAGGTAAGTGTTTTGTGATGATTCCGTTGTTATATGTTAATGGCTTAGAATAAATATTGGCGTAGTTTCGGAAGACGTAGCATTAATACGGAGTAACGTATTGAAGTGCTATGTTAAGCGAAAGATATTCATCAATTTCGACATCCGTGAAATATTACGCAACGCTATCGTCGAGAATGTTGGTGAATCATAGCAACCGAGTATCAATGCCGATCATCAATTTCCTTTAGAACTTGCTTACTCTTTCGAATTATATAGAAATAATTTCTCGCGTTCGATTGAATATCTCTTTGATTGAATATCACTTCTATCTTGAATATAATAATTATACGATGATAACTTGCGCTTTCGAGGCACATTTCAACGCAATTGTTATTTAGTCTATACAGTTGTTCCTTGTGCAAAGCAATATTAATTCTTCGCATAACCTTCGGGTCGTGAGTGGCAACCCTTATCGCTTGTTATTTCCTGCGCGAAGCACGAACTCCTATGCGGCATAGTTTACCTTGTCCTTATGGTTTCCTGCGAAAGAATTGCATTGTTTTGATTTAGCAAGCAAACACTCCGCCCGAGTCGTTAATGCTAATCAGCAATCTCACTCAAGAGGCATTTCCTCCTCTCGTCTTATCTCTAACGTGTTTATCGCCATGAATCCGTTGTTACGGAACTCGACCGTGATTTGTTATTTCATCTGCGTCAATGGCTCACGCTTGATAATCTCATACGCGGAAGTGCTTAATAAACAACTTTATGGGAGGTGAAAAGATATGCCGCCTAAAACCTCGTCAGCGAATTCTTTACTTGAAATGCGTGACCTGTAGTTAAGAAATTAATGGAATCTTGTTCGAAGTGCACGTACATTATTATTTCACATCTTAAATGAGAAACTATCTAGCTAAATCTAGGAAGAAAAAATTATCCAAAGCGAGAGGTATGATTGTCTTTATCGCTATTAGTTTCGCTAACGAAGATACATATTACGTTAGTATATTATATAAGGAAAAATGGTAGGATAAAATACTTATAGCTTAGCTAATGGAGGTGTATTGTTGTTTTATCTCTATTAATAAGAAGATCCTGATGAAGCTGTCATTTATAACTCATCAAATAGTGAGTTTTGTCCTGAAATAATTTATCTAGGGTTACTTTTTGTCATCTTCCGTTTCATTTTCATAGTGTTCTGTAATGTAGATCTGTAAAAGTATCTACAATGTGAACCTTGCGTATCGTTTCCCTTAATTTGTCAGATTAGTGTTATCGATGATTCTTGAGACGACCACGTAATCTACATCAACCACTACAAAGTCGCTTTTCGGTGTATGGCAGGGGGTGTAAACGCGGAGATTTTTAGCTACTCCTTTATCTTTTCATTATTGCATATCGCTAGCGGAGTCCTTGAATCGATATGCGTTAGCATCTCTTACCTTACGCTCATTTTTGGATCGACTAAAGTAGCATGGAGGGTGGTATAAGGTCGATTACGTCTGCTGCAATCGTGCTTTCTGTGAATCAATCAAACAATCGCAACCTAACTTAGAGCCTTTCTTTCAAAGATTCCCAACCTATTTCTGTAAGAATCTTCATAACGCTTGCACTTTTATCGTATGTTTTTTTTTAACAAAACGTATCGCTTTGCGTTACCATTTCTCGAGTTCCCGGATACACATACCATCCGCTAGATTCCGTATACTTGTCGCATAATCCAGATGGAAACTGACCAAGACGAAATAATATTTCTCTCTAACATTTTCATTTCGATTGACGACAGTATGATTTACAGAGCCGAACGTTTTACCTTCTTTACCGCAGACTTAGGATTTTTACGCTACAGTTAAGCTAGTTGTGAGAGATATTCAACTGATTCGACTCTATTGGTATTTTTTTCCATTCAGTATGCACATTTAATTCTGATGCAATTTTTTGGAAGAAATCAACCACATAGTAAGATTTAGTTCCACCTTCGCACCACTTTCAAATAATAACTATCTTCTATTTGCTTTTTTTATTTCATTAAATATCGTTTACGCTATACTTAGGGGGGATTAGGAGCAATTTCTTACGTAGGGAAGGAAGACTCCCGAAAAAACTACGTGAGACTGTTCTAGGATAGCTCAATTAGTAGAAATACCCACGCGGTTTAAATGAATATAATTCTATAAATCTTCTAGACCAGAAACTTCATAATTTTTATTTGATTTTTGGATTTTACCACTTATCAGCTTAGCCTTTAAGGATTTACTTGAGCTCGGGGCTTTATTAAATAATTATTAACACTATTTCCATGCCTCCTTTTGAATGCGACTGAGATTGTATGGTAATTTTATCCAAGTGATAGATCACGATTTTCTAATGCGTGACAGCGAGATATATAGGTAGTGTATTTAGAACAATTGGAACTATTTAGAATTTTAACGAAAATCATGCGAAAAACCACAATGACGTAATAAAATATATAGCCATTAGCCTATCGATAAAAGTTTACGTGAAGCGACTGGTGTAAATACGGAAATATATAAGATATCACCTCCTGTCCGCTTAATAAAGCTTGATGAATAATTTTTATCCAAATAAATATATCATGACCTAAGCCATGGAGTTTAACCGTTAATTCGTTTGTCATGAGATTGACATTTTCCTCTTGAAGAACTACGGTCATGATTCTTGCTTCAGGCGGATTATCTTTCCGCCTGCTAAGGTATTTAGAAAGAAAATTTATCCATGTCGTTAAAGATCGAGGCAGAAATTTATATCATATTGCTGAATTCATGATAGGTTGTGAAGTTCAGAAAAATCAAACGTGCTGACGTTCCCGCGGAATAATTTATTTCAACGTGAATTAAAAAAAGCGTTTTGCTCTAAAAGTTGAGTAAGACTCGCAATCGAGCTCAAATCACAGCAGTGTTTTATTTGGATCTCCATTTACATCGAAAATAATTTAATTCTTAAGGAATTAAATATTTCTTATTGATTTATGTGCAACTTAAATAATTTCTGTGATTGCGATTTCAATCTTGAGATACTTTGCCGGTGCGTCTTAAACACCGCGGGAACATACGCACGTTTGTTTTTTGAGCTTCAAAGCCTATCTTGAATTGAGCAATATGATTTTAAATGGGTTATACCTCGCTCTACAACGCCATGTACAGTATGAGAAAGTTTTCTTTGTAAATACTAGTAGAAAGCGAAAGATTATCCGCCTGAAGCATGAATCAAGATCATCTATTTCAAAAGGAAAATGTCAACGTCAAGACAAACTAATTGGTAGTTAAACTCATTGGCTTAGGTCATGGTATTTTTAGTAGAGAAAAACCATTTATGGAGATTTTTTAAGCAAATAGAGGTCGTACGTTCTCCACACCTATCGGTGCACGTAAACATTTATCGAAAGGCTAATGGCTACCTATTTTATTACGTAATTGTCGTTTTGCAGATTAAATAATTTAAGGTGCACAATATTAATATACAATAAAATCAGCCGGAGCGGAAGAATTAACGTTGCAGAATTATATATTTATTAGTTTTGAAAATAATCCACTTCTACGTATTTCAATAGGTTTTAAAGTTCATTAGGAAAAACACCTTGTGGTTTTGGCAGGATGAAGTTGACCGAATTCGAAAGTATTATTGAATAAAACTCTGGAAATATGCAAATGTTAATTTTAAAACTCATCACCATTTTATTTCGCTGGCAATAACTGTACTGAGAAGTCGATCATATACTTTTCAGATACTTTTCTATCATACGAATCCGATAACATAAATATGCGTAGAGTCTTTAGGAAAATTTAATTATTTGATATATACGAGAAAAATAGCGATTTCACATGCGTAGAAACTATCCAATTGGCGTCCTGCATTTATACCTTCTTAATAGTAAGGTCAGGATAGAAATTTGATGTCAGAAATGTTGAGAATAGTTCACCGATTGCTTACCTTATATCGATAGTTTTATATTTCTGATTGTACTTTAACTTTATTCTGTGCCGTGATTAAAATATGATACGACGAGGATTTCAGTTTTATATTCTGCGTTTTCTCCTTCGAAATTCAATCTCACGTGAATTGCGTTGTTTAACTTCGTCATATTCTCGTACTTCTAAAGCTTTTAAATTCAAAAGTAAAGAATCGTACCAAAACGAGCCTAAATATAAAATATATTCGTGATATACCGAAGGAAAATAAACTGTTTCATTTGGGAAACAAAAGCGAGCCTCATACTAAAAATATAGATTAGATCTACGGAATATTACAAACCGAATATGTTACTTACATGAGAGGGATGATGGCAAAACCCAAATCGAAGTCTCCAAATCGGCGCGAGTTGAAAGGATAAAATAATTTTATTTGTGTTGGAGCTGCGTACCTCCAGTGACCAGGTCCTTCGGCGAACATAGCAGTTGCCAACATGGCTGCGCGGGGGGGTGTGCGAAGGAATTAACAGCGTCTGAGAGGGTCTGTCATCCGGATTGGCCTCTGAAGGAACTTCCACCCAACGAACCACGTGATTCGCATTCCTTATTAGGTAATATAAATACGAATTGCGTTGACTCACGTCAGAAAACTCTGCGGTAAAGCGAGTTTTTACTTGCTCAGCTTTGTAAAGCGTATTGTTGGTAGATGCAATGAGAAGATAGTGAGCGATATTATTTCTCCTTAGTCAAGCCCCATCTAATTAGACGCTAGGTTGCGACTGCTTGACAAACTTAGAGAAAGCACGTTTACACAGGAATTAAATGATATTATGCGACCCCCCGTTACTTCGGCCGATCCGATAATGAGAATAAAATAAGAGAAACAGACGCTAGAGGAAGTCGATTTAAGGACTCATTCTTTTCGCGAACGATTCGCGATAATAACAGGCTATAAAAGTAGCTCAATCGTCGGTGTTTATACTCCCTGCCACACGCCGAAAGCTGGCTTGTATAGTATTAATGTAGATTTGCGTACAGTAACAGAGTTAAATATTTCACCACGACCTTTTCTTGGGGAGTACATAGCAGCTGCATTGTCGAGGAACATTTTGTAACAAAACGATTGTCAGGATAATCAATACTGAAATACGTATTCGAATGCAATAAGGGCAGCCACTCTTTCGTACAAGTTGGTTTCGTTTGCGTGCCGAAAATTGAAAGTTCTCGTAATATTCCAATCGGAAACCGCAAAGGCCAACGATAATGACGTCGCGTCTGATTAGACTTAAACTTCTTCCCATGTGTCTAATAGCAATTTCTTTGAAACGTTATTTGTCAAGTAGCTGAGCTAACCAGTATCTTGCACAAAACATCTTTAACTATAAGCATTTAAGAACAAAACCAATCCTTGTTAAGTTACCTCCAATTAGCTGTAAATTATTAAATGCGTCTTCAATGTAGGTCATTCTTACTAAAGCAGTTATGTATTCCATGGTACTTAGAATTGCTCGGAAGATTATTTCTATGGAGCGAAATATTTAAATTTTAAGAAAAAATTGAGATCTGCTAATAAATAGACATTCAAAACGAAGCATTACTAATATCAACGAAGACGTCAAAATAATCTACTTTAGAGAAATTTGAGACATTATGTAACGAAGAAACAGCCATCTGAGACAACGTTTTCCATCTAATGCATTTCATTTTGCTAGCGATTGAGCTGGGGGAGAGCGCTTTATGCTATCTTTCACATTATGCCATCTAACTTACATTATATTCAATGATGTATTGTAAATACATTGGGCATTTTAGCAGGCCTTAAATCTCTTCGACGACTCGCGACTGGCCGCGTTATTCTTCTAATCATCCTTAAGATGACTCGTAATTATTTTCGAATTTCGTATTATCTTGGAATCTGTTAGAGCAACGTTCAGCATCCTGAAGTTTCGCATTGAGTTATTCACATATTTAATCGTATTTTTTGTAATAAATGAGCGTGATATTTTTCACTCTACGGGAAATTCATCACTTTTATTGCAAACGGTCATCTCTGGGATGACTCGTGATTACTCATGTCGCGGAATATTTCGTGAAAGCAAACATGAGCATATGGCATCTAAAAGATGAAACACCTCCATCCACGAGACTAATATAAGATAAAAATATACTAATTTGTAGTGAAATACTTTGAGGGACTCGTAGGCCTAAAAATGTTATGTTGTTGTTAATTTTCTACAAGGATATAACCATATATTCAAGAATTAATAACGATAAGTTTGGTATCCTCAATATAAGAACATGGACGTATTTCGTCAGTTGACTCTCGTCTGCTCGTAGTGGAAAAGTGACGTGTCCGCTACGGGATTAAGCATAGAGACATCGCCGATGTAAACACGTCTACGTTGGAAATTGTTTACTTAGTTCTAATTCAAACGGAATCTTTTAATCTTATTATTCCTCAAAGTAACGTTTTCGAAACAATAACATCCTAAGAATCATTCTACTAATCATTTTTAGATGAAACTTAATTCAGGTATAAAAAATAAGTTGGACTATCGCAATATGCATTTGTTTTCTTATTTTGTTCACAATCTTTCGGGCATTATAAGAAACTATTTTGATTTAAAAAGATTTTTCACATTTATTTGTGAAAACGCCTATAAGACGTATAGCTATTCTTTTTTAACTTAACCAATTGGAGCGTTCTGGAGTAGAATACGGTTAAAATCACGTCAGTCAATGATAAGTTTTTGTACGCGGACCATTTGCAACCTCTCTATGTTCTTCTGTCATTGATTACAATTTTTTTCTCTTTCTATAAAATGCTCAATATACGATTTACTGCCACGGAGAAAAGTGTTCCACAGGCTTCAATAGTCATTCCCGAAAAGAAATTCATTATGCTATTTAATTCCGAGAAACACATAAAACGCTTTCCTGCGGAATCAACATCAAAATACAAAGATGCGGAAAGTTGCAGAGCTAGACATAATGAAGTCGAGAATACGTAAACAATCTCGGCCATGATTCTAGGGGGATCATTATGCAACACGCAATACTCACCTGTATCATTAGCTGCATAAGATTAAGGATACATTCGTGCTTTATTCAAAATGTTGTCTTCCTCTTCATGCGTATCTTTTTACCTCGATTTAGATATGCGTAGCCAATTATGTTTGAGTTTCCACTGTTGAAAATTTCCAAGTATAACCTGTTTCTCACGCTCCCAGTCATTTTCACGCGAAACACATGGTATCGATACGGATTCGACGCTCTTGTACGGACTCTGCCTTTAAAACGCGTATTTTTCCGTACTCAGATGTAGCCAATTACTCGCCTCATTTGATGTATCAAAAAATATTTACATTATCTGTGTCTCCGTCCTCATTCCTCTCCTTGTCTCTGAAGGTTTACTTGCGAGTCTCTTCTTTTGAATGACTAATTCTGTGAGAATAGAATTAAGATCGCGAATGAATATAAGTAATGAATCGTGAAGCAGAGATATGTATATCACACTGTCGAAGCCAATACAAATTCTGTGATACATTAAGATCTATAACTTTTTCTCAGGGATGAACGTAGATTAAAAAGTTTCATTTCGATGATTCATTTCGTCACAAGCTTTAGAAGTAAGCACCAAAAAATCAGAAAAGGATATTTCGTGGTGTTGAGTGTATTCTGAAAGATATTGTTGTTAAATATCGATATTTTTCCCCTACTCTCTATCTTGTAAATTTGCTTCATTTCCGAGTAAAAAGCGATCAAAATTAAGTAACTAAGACGCTTTCTTTTCGCAAAAAGCAGGAAATTCTAAATAATATAAAAACCCGGTTATAACGCTATCTTATTTATGAAGCAGTTTCCGCATAGTCCCTCGAAAAGCCTCTTAACCGGGTTTTATTGTATATGTACCGTGAAATACGTTTCATCTTTGAAAAAATTAATTATGTTTTCCAAGCATTGATTGCGTGCGTCAGTCGGAACTCATATTACCTATAACAGTTATTCCTAACATCTTTCGAGTCATCTCTAATCGATTCCATAAACATATCTTATCACCATTATTTTAGCCATAATATATAAAAACTATGATCAGAATAGCGGACAGCACGATCGAGTAACAATGATAATATCGAATTTTTAAAATCAACTGTTAATCTCGCATTAATTTTAAATTTAATGAATATTTTTCGCTGTTGTAAGAGAAAACGAAGAAAGGCGATTAATTATCCACTCTATGGTTACGGTCTAGTCCGAGTCCGGCCTCCAGAGCTCCGCCGCCCTCTCATTGGCTCCCTCTTTCCCCTAAATCAACTCACCTCCCCCACGGGGGGACAACGCCCACTTCGGGAGTTACTGATCCACACCATACAATTCGAATGCGTTTCCCAGTTAATGTAGCTCCAAAATCAATCTTAGAGCCACCTTTATGCATAATTCAATATATTTTTCGCAGTTTTAGCGCGAAATAAATTTATTTCCCTCTATATTTTAAGACAATATATAAAAGTGCGCTTTATTCTTTGGAAAAATTGTCAGATATTATTGTATATTCGATTAATCAGTGCGGTTTCCTATAATACGATTTACGGAAGATATTTACTACAGAAGCAAATTTGCAATTAAAATAAGAGTTCGGGAACTGAGAAAAAAAATAAATCATGAACATTTTTCTAAACGTAAAAATAACCTAATTAATAACATCGCCAAATACTGAAGCATTATTCTGTTGTGTTTTGAAAAGTAATTAAACAAGGTAATGATTCGTCGTGATAAATGTTTCTGATTTATATTTCTGCCGTGGAACACTACGAAGTTACTCGCGTGTCTATGCAACTTATCAAAAGATGATTTTAGATAATAGGATTTTATTTTATCGACTTGTATGACATATATTTAAAATCGAAATAATGAACGAAACGCCCGCTAGGTAAGATACGAGTTAGGCTAAACCGAAACGCAAAAATCTCGTAATACCTACTTAAATGTAACGATTTAAAGAGATATTATACCGCAAGTGTCTCCTATATCAAGCAGAAAGTTTTCGTGTGTGCGTGTATGTTTGTATTTTAGCGAAAGGCTCGGAAAACAGGAGTTGCACAAGTTTCTCAACTTAAAAACTTTTAAGATAGCTAAATGTACTCCCTGAGCTGATAGTACGCTACTTTTAATTAACCTAAGTGTTCCTAGTTCGACCGCAGACAAGAAAAATCGTTCTCATTTGAAATTAACGTAAATTTTACATCTGTCGGTTGCTGGCAATATTTTTTGCAGAATTAAATAAGTACAATAAGAGCCGGGCGAAACCGAGACAAGCTCCTATAAAAAGAAATTGAATAAAGCTTCCTATTGTGTTCGTTATATAAATTTTCGTGAAATTTTAAGGCTATATACAACTAGTAACCTAGACCAAAAATGCGAATATCTGTAATATTACTCCGCGGCTCGATCCCAGGCGATTCAAAGTGTGATGTAACGTAATAAACTATTTAAGTTCAGTTTTCTTTAAGTAAAATTTTTAATCGTTTTAGGCTCTATTTTTATAGCAAAGTTTAATTTAAAGGAATCATCGTGCGAAATTGAGATAAAATTCGTAAGAAGCATATTCAACCAAGGCTCGTATTCTTATCGTTCGCTCGTATATATCGTTGGTTCTATAATTTTCTCGGCTGAGAATTAAGGGGCACATCCACTGGTATTTAATATAAATAACCTCAATGATTCGTACAAAAGCTTTGCGTCCTGATCGAACACCCGTCATAGGTTCATTTTATGTGCACATATGCCTCTAAAGATAACAATGAATCCCACAAACCAAAACAGGTGTACTAGAATACCAATATTCACTCGGTAGACTATATTTGAAATAAGTAACGAAATTATTCATATGATTATCCTGGTAAGTACGTAAATTTTCATAATGGCATCGATAATTTTAATAGAAAAACTTACATCTGCGATCAACGTTGGCTTTGGTTAATTAAAATAATAGCTTAATAAATTGATTGTGGCGAAAATTGAACGCTCCATGGAAGAACAAAGAGCATCGAAAATTAACCGCCAAATGTAGTTTTGTATTTACGCAGTGAAGAGGAAGAAGTTCCCAGTCCTTCAGCTCTGTCGCCACATTATGGAGCCAACAAACACGGAATGACCCAAGCTTCTAATAGATCCGTTGAAATAGACGAAGTGGTTCCAGAACCGCCGCTCCTGAAACATTAATGTAACATTTGTTCAAATATATACTAGTACGGGCAAATGTCTTTTGGTTAAATTTAGAGCTTTAAAACATCGGACATATTACGAATTTTCAGCACGCAACAGATTATTTTTCGGCTATGTGTTCGCCTTCAAAAGTTATTTAAATAATTCATAGTTGAGGGTTTTGGCGAACTTTCAGCAATAATCGTAGCGAATAATGTGTTAGTAACGAGGAAAAGGTACTGTAGGTAGATAATTGGCTGTAAGCGTAAGACTTCTTTTATTGTGAGAATTCGTGAAACCGATTTAAATTTCGTCACCGGAATTTTGACTCACAATCGTATCGTTGATGATAGTTAAGCGCTAGGTCGCTAGATGGAATTCATGCTCTCAAATCCAGTTTAGGATGCTGAGAGCATCTTCGACGCAGGGACTGAAATGTGATATTGAGTATTTATACGAGAGTACGGCTCTTTCATTACTATTGTTTTCTTACGTAAATTTGCTGATTCCTTACGGTACGTAAATTTTAAAATTGACATAAGCTCCAAAAACCTGAAAATTTAATGGAAATATCCCTTAATCCGTATACTTAAACAAATTAGAACGTACGTTTCTGTGAGTTATTTCAAAAATCTTATCGTATCATGGACTTCTTTATACTAATATTTAATTCCTTTTTCCGGCACTTTTAAGACAAAAAAGACCTCATTTTGAATAAAAAATCATATTTCAATTTTGTGATCGCATATTTTACGGAGCTCCGAATCATAACGTAAAGTATCTTTTGTAGGAACTGCGCAGTTTTGATACGATTAATACTAAATTCATTAATGGATAAGACGGAGAGCTTTTGACAAAAGGCTTGAGATTTAATATTTGGCGGAAAAAGGTTCAGCGAAAACAGAACGGCGAGTTCAATTTTCGAGTATCGAATTATCGAGAAATTGAACCGTCTAATGCAATACGATCTAAATGAAGTCTATATTACCAAAATCCGACGTTGCTTATGGTCGACATTGTATTACACGTATGAATAAAGTCTATGTATAGATCGATAGAACCGTTTGAATTCGAGTCAATCGATAAATAAACTACATCTCAGTTTATACGAGATTGATACTAAGTTAACCTCATCCATCTAGCCTACCACTAAAGTAGAATTCAGGTAATTAGCTAATTATAATTAAATTTGGTTTAAATCGAAAAGTGATAGGAATAACTTAGTTGAGGATATGAAGTATAGCATACGTAAAAGTAACTATGGCAGGAGTAAATTACGAAGAAGGTAGGGGATAGATAACTAGTATAAAATGACTTAAACTATTAGCTAGACGTTCGGACATATATCCTTAGTGTTATCAAGAAAAACGGAACCTGCTAAAAACCGTCCGGGAGTCAAACCCAGCACCATTTCGGAAGATGTCGTTGCGCATAAAGTCGCGAAACCAACGCCTCTAATTGTATGCGAAATTTCACGTCGATATGATATCTGGAAGGTCCTGAAATATGATTCCGTAATTCCTTCTTGAATTGTATTATACAATGAGAAGGCGCTCTAGCATCGATCCAAGGATCATTCGGTAGACGATTCACTGTGTTTATAAAACATAATCATCCCTCCTATTCACACGAGGGGTTAAAGATTTCTATCTTATCGGGAAAGGCTTCAAAAAAATGTTTGAGATATCCGCCATACATTTCCAACGGGAATATTACCGGTATCGAACCCAGTACGTTTTCACAAGACGTGATTGCATATTGCGATTTAATTTGGCTCCTCATAACCGTACCCAATCTTCCAATTCGATATCTTATCAGGAAGACCCTACATGGGCTTCCGTAATCCCCATTTACGATGTTTACAATGTAAATGGTGCTCAGGTACCAAATCGAGGATCATTAGGTAAGCGGTTGACTGCGTATGTAACATATATTTATCCCTTCTATTCACCATTCGGTTTATGTTTACGTGTCTTCGCGGGAAGTGCTTAATAATCGCGAAAATCGCAGAAAAGCATTTTAAGTGCATCTTTAATCGAATATTGTGAATTTATAGGAGAATTTTGAGAGCATTCCTTCTATATATCAGAGATTTAACCTTTACCTAAGATTAATCAGGTACTTAGGAAGGCCTGTAGTGTACATGCATTGATGAATACTAAGAATTGGCCGGAAAATCAAAATTAGAAGAAGAGATTCTCATAGAAAAGATAGGAGATTGGTAGAGCTTAGTTTAATACATAATCTCGGAACTAAATCTCATCCTTATTATGACAAACTAATAGTAAAACAGTTTCCATAGTAATTCCCTCAAAATTTACTATTTGATTTTCTGCTGCTCATTTAAGGAGTCTATTTTCGTTTCTCAACGTTGTTCCAAATTAATTTCCTAACCACAGCATGAACCTTAGACCCCTTAACTATAGAAACTTTTCTCAGTCCCTTATCAAATTGATTATTCGGAGAAATGCACTGAAAAAATATTTAATGTAAAGCAATCGCACCAAATCTCTCTGAAAGGCTTTTAACTGAGACATTTCGTCCGAGTTTGCTAAAAGAGAAATTAAAACATATTAATTCATTCAATATTTCGACAGTTAGATTACACATAATATGTTCGGAGAATATCTACCGAGATATCGCTTTGCTACATATGTAGGATCCATAGAAATCACAGATATAAAGCAAAAAGGAGCGCTGCATTAAATTTTTGATTTAGGGATGTCATCCGTAATGACAGAAATATAAAACTTAAGGTTGTTATAAAATACGGCGTAGAAAAATATCGTGGATTAAAATTAAAGTCATCGAAGACCGTTTATTTAAAGGTTGAACGAAAGGAATCTTTCCTTTCATACTTTTTACACTATAACGCGGAAAATTATAAAATGGAATCATTCCTTGGGAAAATATTTTAGAGAAAACTTATAAAAATAGCTCGCATACATTGCGTGTTATCAAAACCAATGAAGTGAGATCCATCAATTCAATGATAATCATACATTCATTACCCAATGACAGAACCTCCGTTTTCTGTACTAAATGCCATTCTTATCAGACCTTGACTCCTACAAATAATCGATAGGTTTGGTGGAATATCTTGAAGTTGTAAAATCAAGTCTGTTTCGGTTCAAAAATGTCTGAGGAGAAAGTTTATTGCGCCACAGCGTGAAGCTAGCGTTAATATACGGTGTATGAGCATATTAAATTAAAGGAAAATTTCATCCGTAAAGAAGTAGCAGATTTTACGCAAGGGAGTGTATTTTATTGCTTGGAAAAGCGCAAAAGCAATCTTATTCCTCCCTCACGATAAGATACGAAGCCATTCTTACGCTTTCATTTCATTGTATGCCTTCATTTCATAAAGTAATGCGATCTGAGAACGGAGAGCTCTTATTTTTATTATTGTATATTCCATGTATGAGATTTCGATGAAGAATCCGCATCCGAAGCAATGACATATACATCAAGCAAAGCTTTTGTATTTTAGTAAAAAATTGTCAGAATCAATATAAATATTGTCAGCCTTTTCTAATAAGACGTTCTGTGATAGATATTAATCCGCTCGAGATATTACAAGTTCTAATACTTGCGAATTTTTGAGCATTTTAATGTATATGTACATATCTATAACAACAAAGGGGATGGATGAGAAGGAGAGAAATGTATTTCTTTGGTGCGATTCGAAAATTATTCGTTAAGGCTGTCAAGAAGCTACTGAAGCCTTTACCCTTTAATAAATCTAGATAGGTCTGATTAAACCAATTTAAAATGAGAAAATAATCATTTAACGGACTTCACGACGAACAGCTGCGAGTATTGAGCGATTAATATTAATATGATGGAATTTTATTTTTGATATATCATGAGAGACGTACTTAATAATCTGTATAGTTACATGTAATGCGTGATTCTCCAAAAACAGAGATTATAATCAGACCGTTATTATACTTTCAGCATTCTAGATTTCCAACCGACATTATAGCGATATACATACTTCGTTGTCGCGAAAAGTGCGATCGATAACTATATTTAAGATTCAGAATATGAGCAAACACCAAATTGTCGGAACCGTTTTTGTCTTTATTTCGATACTAAGTGCACGTAGTAAAGGAGTAAATGATTACATTCTTTAGCTTGACACGAACCTCACCAGCGTTACCACGACCAAGCATTTTCATTGTTTATATCATAGCATTGTTTTCACCAGGTTGATTTAATGTAAAAATGAGTAAAGTATATTTTTAAAGTCAATTGTTTTCGACGAGATATTTTAACCCCGATTTTCTTCAATTTCAGGTCCTCTTTAATTTCAGGTTTAACCCAAAGAACGCAGCCCCGAAAACATCGAACGGTAGGTGCCTTTAAAGATAAATAACATTCGTAGATTTAATCCTCGTCCGTTGAATTTGTGTTAACAATCGTCGTCTTTTAATTCGTTCCGAGAATAATCGTAAGCTTTTCTTTTCTTGTAGCTTTAATTTTCCGTTTCTTCGGTATCTACGATACGAAAACGTATATTAATCTAAACGCAATCAATGCGAATAGACCGATATCTAGCTCATTAAGAATAAAGTACGAGAAATATATCGAAACAAATATTCGCGCGATGTTCGTAGACGTTAGGGTTCAAAATGAAGGAACTGGCATCGAAAGAATTACGCTCAGAAGTTTTTAAACGAAACAAGAATGCTTAGCCTCGAAAAGATAATGCGCAATTCTAGGAATTCGGCCGTCGGCACCCGGGAAAACATGGCGTCTTCAATACTACCTCCTCGATCGGTTTTTGCGGAACGGTCCATTTCTGCTAAATTTACACCTCGGAGAATCAATAAAAGCCAATTAATACCCGCGCAATAAACAGTAGCGTTGCATCAAAAAAAATCCGGCATTGCAACATATATGGCTCGAAAAAAGGCGAAAAACCTCCGTGCGCAACATGGTGACCGCAAAACGCGTATTAATTCCCGTTTATCGTTCGTTAATGGCGAAAATATGTCTACGCACCAAGTTTTTGCGAAATCGCGACGTTAAAATGTCGGGTGTGGCGTGATTTTAAATGTTGCAAACCCCCGGACGAAGCTTATTCCGAGAAATTACTGGGAGTGGAGGGGAGTCGACTGCCATGCTAGATGGCGGTAGGCTGCTGGGGTAGGGGGTGTAACCAAGGAGGACTCCCCAGTAAATTGTACGGTTTGGGGAGTGGGGGATAGGGTGGAGGGAGGAGAATCTGTGAATCCAGCGCCAGTTCTCTTCTTCATCGTGAACAGTGCGGACGTGCGAGTAGCTCCCGAGGCCTGACAGTAGTTGGTCTTTTTGGTGTGCAGAGGTGACCCCCTCCCTACCTCACAGGGGACTGGGGACGGGAGCTCGCACGGGGGCCCTGCCAAAGGCCTATCTTTGCAAAACGACGGGAAGCGAACCAACGTTCTTTTGGATTACCATTCCGAAGGTACTTGTCAATTATTTCTGTGATTTTTGTGATATTGTGAGTTATTTCTAGCTGTAAGTGATTGAGGTCCCGGGGATTTTTGGAGGGGGAGACGCCCTAAACCCGTTTTTTCGTCGTTTGCGTAGGAAATAATAGTATCGCGGGATATTTTTCGATATAGGACGCGGTTTTAGCTCATAATTGTCGCGGTTGATGGAGGAATAAGATTTTCTTTTCGAAATTTTAGGCGCTTTTCGCTCTCGGACTTAGAAATAATTTCGCGTACTTCTTAACGTCTTCTGAGACTTAGTTCGTAGATAATTCAAATTTGAATTGCTACCGCTTCGGGATTTTCGCGATTTACGGAGAATCGCAACAAGTTTGAGCGAGTTTTCATCGCTAGCGACTCTCGGAACTTCGGTATCGCATCTTACAAGTGGCTTTCAAGCAACAGAAGGAATTCGTAGCTCACGCATATTAATGATGAAGAGTTTTTTATTTAAATTGGTAATTTTTAAGCATTTTTCGGGGAATTTCGGAGAGGTTTTCGGGGAATCGCAACAAGTTGAGCGATTTTCCATCCGTAGCGAGTCTCGGAACTTCGGTATCGCATCTTACATGTGGCTTTTCAGCAACAGGAGGAATTCAAGCTCGAGGAGGGCTATTTGAAAACGGCGGAGAAGCGTAACTTCTCATCTCATAGGAAATTATACTCGCGTATTACCGCTAGGATCAGAATAGCTCATGAATGTTAGTGGCGAAGAGGTTAATTTAATGTAAGAATGTTTTGTGCACGTTTTCCTCGCTGCGGTGTTCGGTTACCAGTGCAAAATCTTGACCGCGAAAGTTATATTTTCCAGTTTTGTCGTTAAAAGTACGGGAAAATTCTGCAAAGAGGTAGTTGTGCTCGTTTAGACGCTGATTTTTTCATGAATTTATATTTGGCGTGTGACGCGAAGTGATATGGTTTTAGTTTTTAATGTGCCACATGAGATTCGAAATTTTTAACCCGGAGAAATCAGATAATTTCGAGAGTTGAAATTTGTAGAGTTGAATCTTTTTTCTGCGCGATACGGCTTAATTTCATTGAGGTAGAAGTCCATAGTAAGACCTATTTCAGTAATGTTTGCGGTGTTGAGAGTTTGATTGAGGTCCGAAATTTTAGATCGTGAAATAAGAATTATTAAAAATATACTTATATGTGAGCGGTTAACAGAGTGTCCATATCTTTCAATAACCAGTTTAATATCTCATGTGGCGAAATATATTTTTTTGGTTCCGTAGTGAAGGATTTTTCTCGCGAAGCGCGGGGAAATTTGACAAATAGGTTATGAAAAAGAAAGGGGAAAAGATCAGTAAAATCCTTCATTTTAAGTCTTGAGCTTCGTGGGTGGATGACGTGGACCTTAGGACTGCCAGACACCAAAATGGCGGCTTCAAAATATGGGTGTGGCTTAGTTATATTTTATTAGCTAGCTGAGGGAGGTGGCAAAAATCAATGCAGGAATTACTCGGGATAGTGGGGGAAGGGAGGTTTAAGACTGAAGTAATTTTAGATGGATTATTAATAAGGAAAAGGGAATTAAATTAGTGAAAACATTTATGGGAAGTGGTGCGCCGTGCGCCTGCACGACATGGAGTTGAAAGAAGGCAGTCATCAAGATGGCGGCTGCCTTCGGGCTGTGGGAGTGGCTTAATTTTTTTCTTTTCGTGTTAGATGGGAGTGGTCGGGGAAGAGCTAAGGAATTAATTGTGATCATGGGGGAATAGAGGTTTAAGATTGAGGCAATAATAAGGTTTAAATTGCGTGAAAATCCTCAGTGCAAAGTGTTTAGCCGCGTTGGTGCACGATGTAAAGTTAAAAAAATGTAGACACAAGATGGCGTCGACCTTCAAACATGGGTGTGGCTCGAATTTTTTTAAAGTTAGCCGGGAAAAGGTTGAAAACCGACTTAAAAATTACTAGCGAGTATTAAAAAATACAGTTTTAATATTTAAATAACAATCCTAGTGCAGGGGAAAGGAGATTTTCACATATTTAGAAGAGAGCCTTAGTCCAGAAAGTTCGAGAAGGTGTTGCGTAGCGGAGCGAATAGAACGGGAGAAAAAGGCAGAATATGATAGATAATCGAAAGCGCGGGATAATCAAATGAGAAACGAGGATGGGAGTAATTCATTAGCGAATTATAAAATAGCAGACGAGTTAAAAAAGTCCGAGAGTTGGGGATAAACGAAAAACTTAGCTCGCGAAGGATTCCTTCTGGATCTTTCTACGAATACGCGGCAAAGAAAAAATTCGGGAAAAACGTAATTCGCGGGATGCGATAGAAATATTCAGATTTATATATTTTTAAAATAGATATCCTCCTCAAAATGGTAAAACTCCCCCTTTTTCAAGGTAATTGACATGGTACAAAAGTGGGAGGAGGGGAAGTTGGTGGTGGGGGTAGGGTGGGGGAGGTAGTGGTGGGAGGAAAGTACGTGATCCCGGCGTCATTTCCCTTCTTGATCGTGAACAGTTCGGTCGTATGTTGAGCTCTCTCGAGACCAACCGTTGGTCTTTTTGCTATGCATAGGTCACCCCCCTCCCACCCCGGCTACTGAGGCCTGGGACTTGGACCCTCCAGGGGGCCCTTGCCGTGGACCCTTGCCTTGCAGAGGACGTGAAGGAGCCCAACATCACCATGGGCTGCCACCTAAAGGTAGGTGAAACTTGATTTTGCACGTTTTTAGCTCGTTTTGACTTAGTCGTTAGCTGTAGTCCCGGGGGTCTGGGAACTCATCCCGATTTTTTTCGTTGGTTTGCGTTTCTGGAATAAAATTTCGCGATTTTATTCCTCAGTTGACGGTTTTATGCGATTTTCAACTCGTAATAGCTGCAGGTGGTAGTTGAAATGAGTTATGTTTCGAAATTTTAGACGCTGTTCGCTCACGGACTTCCAGATATTTCTCTCGCATGCAAATGTCTTCTTAGACTTAGTTCATGGTTGATGTAATTTAAAATTGCGTTCGTTTTAGGATTTTCGCGATTTGCGGGAGAATCGCGACAAGTTTCACCGAGTTTTAATCGGTTAGCGTCTCTCGGAGACTTTGAATTCCGTCTCACAAGTTGCTTTCCAGCAACAGGAGGAATTCGTACCTTATATACATTTAATTTAGCTCATGTATGTTAGCAATGAAGAGTTTAATTTAAATCGGTACTTTTTCTGTATTTTTATCGCTGCGGTAATCGGTTACTTGTATTGAATCCTGACCGCGGTAATAATATCTTTCGTATAGTCGTTAATTGAGGTTTTTCGCTGGAATTCAGAGTAGAAATATTGCTTTCGTGAAGAGAATCGTGTTAAGATAGGTTTTTCCGAGAAAGGAACGTGGAAAAGTTTAGTACAATCTTAGTTTTGAGCGTTGAGCTGTATCGGTGGATGACGTGAGCTTCGCAACGCCAGACTTCAAAATGGCGGCTTCGAAATGTCGATGTGGCTCAGTTATATTTTATTAGCTAGCTAAGGGAAGTGGTAAAAATCAATTCAGGAATTACGTGGGATAGTGGGGAAAGAGAGGCTTAAGATTGTAGCAATTTAAGATAGATTATTATAACGGGAAGGGAAATATATTAGTAAAATACTTCATGGGAAGTGATGGGGCATTTTGGCGCATAACGCGTAGTTTCAGAGAGGCAGTCATCAAGATGGCGGAGGACTTCCAAATATGGGCAGGAGTCAAAATGGCGGAGGCATTAGGAATGTGAGTGGTCAGTAAAGGCGGAGGCCTTCGGAATATGGGTGTGGCCTGCTTTTTTTTCTTTTTGAGTTAGCTGGGATTGGTTGGAAATAAACTTAGGAATTACTGGCGCGTATGGGAGAAAGGAGGTTTAAGATTTAAGGAATAATTCTACTGTAGATGGGATGGGATGGTCAGATGTTGAGAAGAAAGACTTAGCCTCAGATAGATATAGAAGATAGTACGTAAGGGGGAAGACAGAGCGGGAGTCATAGGCAAATACTGCTTGATGATAGAAAGAGGGGATAAGCTACCGATAACTGCAAATAAGAGGCAAATGAATTTAGGAATTAAAATAGGATCATTTGGGGATTTTAAAATATTAGATGAGCTGATAGATACGGATACTTGTAAACTTAGCACACGAAGGATTGATTCTGGATTATTCTACGGAACTCTAACTTAGGTCCGATTAGATTTATATCTATTAAAAGGGATATCCTCCGCGGAATTGTGTACTCTTCCATTGTCCAGGCAACGGACTCGAAAAGAAAACATGATTATGAAAGCGATCGCACCTTTTTATGATTTCCGAAGAGATGTAATGAAAAGACTGTATGCCTACTTCTTAACGTATAGTAAATTAATACTTTTTCATAAGAAGGGACATAGGTAAAGCAAACATGATTACCTTTATATACCTGATCGGGGCAGAAATCGTCTGTATCCGGCCATAATCTCATGGGGAGTCTAAAATCCAAGATCAGACGAAATTCCCGTAGTGAGCTATTTAATTAATTAGATATTAATGTCTGTCTCAGCGGAGTTCTTACATATATTCCCCCTCCCCTACCACCTTCCCCCTCTACTGTACACTTCCCCCTCTACTGTACCCTTCCCCTTCCACGGTACCCTTCCCCCTCCACTGTACCCTTCCCCCTCTGCTGTACACTTCTCCCTCTACTGTACCCTTCCCCTTCCACGGTACCCTTCCCCTTCCACCGTATCCTTCCCCCACTACTGTACCCTTCCCCTTCTACTGTACCCTTCCCCTTCCATTGTACTCTTCCTCTCCACCCCTACCCTTCCTCTCTACCCTTACCGCCTCTCCCTCCGATATTCATGAGGAAAATGCGATTCAAACTCGAATAGAATTGAAATAATTAGATATATACTAATATATAAGTACTTAACTTCCTCTAGGGTTGGTGCCGTCGCATCCCACCTCATTACTCCCTGCAATTATCTTAGGATTACTAATTTTTACCAACAGCTAATTTTAAAACTTAGTCATTTTACTTAAATTTCTGTCAATGAAGTTTATTAGGTTGAGATATGTTTCTTGGATCGAATGTCGTGTACGACAATAGGGATTATTCCTTGATTACATCCGTAAGTAACTCGGAAAAATTATTACGATATAAAATGAAAAGAGATGAAATTTTCACTAGCAAACCGCGAGTTATACTATAAATATTCGGCTATTACTGCTGTTCATTACAGGGGTTATAATACTTCGATTACCAATTTCTACGGAAAACATTTTTCAAACAGGCGTGGCTTTCGTAGCTTTTCTTTGTGAGGTATCCTAATCACCTTTATTTATTATTAAATAACGATTTCTCGTAAGAGATAGCTTAATTTAACTTAATCGAATGCATTTTGCTTAGGCACTGGAAGGAAAATATAGAGAAACATTGAAATCAAAGTGCAGTCTGCAAAGCTAAAATTACTCCTCTCGCTATCTGAAGTTTCATTACTTAATATCTATTGAAAAGCCTGCCTTGACTACATTTTAACGTAATTACAGAGCCGTCAGGATAAATTAACTGAATGTAGCTAGTCCCATAAATATTTTCTACAGAAACCCTTAAATTAAAATTGTTGGAATACTCAGCAAATATTTCTTTCTAAATGACGTAAATTAAATATACCAATCTATAATAATTATTAAATTTATCATGAGAATTAAATAAAACAGATATTTTAAAATATTTCCTTAATTCTATGAGAGAACTGAAGAGGAATTCGGTAGAATCTAATGCCCAGAATTGATTGTGATGTCAAGGAATAATGGGTTAGATTGGGTAGGAGATTGGTTATAATTTAAACTCGGAACAATCGGTATAAGTTATGATAGAGCGTGGGTGGGGTTATTTAATTAAGTTTATTTTTAAATTTCCTTTAAGAATATTCCGAATAGTTTCGAAACGGCAGACTGACAAAGTTTCCAAAAAGTCCTCAACGACCGTTTCTAAAAGCGTATAAAACATAAATTTCATTACATAGATTAATTTTAAAATTTTAAAGACGATCTGGCTCTTAGTATAGAACCTAATTCCAGTAATAAGAGGTTGAAACGGTTCCTTTTTTTAGGATAAATAACTTTTTCATTAGATTCAAAAATTTAATGCCAGGTTAGCCTTAAAATTACCTTAATTTATGCTTAAAAATAATTATAGAAAATCTCAGAAGATAGAATTTTATAGGTACACGACCCCCTATTAACCCCTGCCCTTCCCCCTCCACCCCTCCCTCCGTCCCTACCCTTCCCCACCGGGAATGATAAGCCGTCTTAAATAATTCGCGTGCACTTAATTATTTCAATTCTATTCAAGTCATAATCGTGTTTTCTTAGGAATAAAATATGCAAAGGAACCTAATCCAAACTTGGTTTTAAATTTTATTCGTCAGATATTCTCTACTTCGAGACGTAAATTTGATCTCCCCTGGATTGTAGGCAATTTTTATTCGCTCAATGGTATTGAGAACCCCTCAGAGTATTTCACCCCAATAAGTTCAGAAATTACAATAATAATTGTATTATTATTTATATTGAACTATCTACAATAGTTGGAACAAAAAGGCCCTTCTCCCTCTTAATCTTATAGAATAAGAGTAATATTTGTCTTATAATATTATTCATAATTTGTAATCGTAATCTAATGTTATTACAAGATATAATAGCATTAGGGATGATTTTTCTCGTTTATGGCCCTTCCTACGACAAAGTATCAGAAATCTATGCGTGAAGAATTCAGCATACAGATCTTTCATTTATAATGTAGTCATACAGCAATTTCAGAGCAGTTATTCATTTTTTTTACTACTTCTCCCCCCTCTCTCTCTGGAACTATTGCTGTTGATGGACCTTGGCCTTATCCACAATCAGCATCCACACTTCCTTGTCTCGTATTCTTCTCCTTCATCCCTTGATGTTTATCAAATGCAGTTTTTTAGTCACACCATCTATCCATCTAAGTCATAGTCTACCCTTTCTCCTTGTTTGGTGCAACTTTCCCCTCAATATTCTTTCGGCCTTCTTTCTTCCGTCAATCTTTCTATTCGACTAACCCCTCTCAAATCTTCACGATTTCTCAAATCTGATAATAATTTGGCCTCCGATTAAATGGTTCAGCTCTTCATTGTAACGGAGTCTTCATTCTCCGTATGCCTCTATATTTTTTTTTCTTAATATTCGTCGTTGAGATATTCTGAGAGCATTTTCATCTGACCTCTCCATGGTCCATGTCTCTGTGGCGCGACTACTCATCGGATCATTTTCATTAACTTAGGGTACAAATGTTTCTGCTTCCCTCTCTCTTTCTCCATACAGCTGTTTGAAATTGTTTATTGACCTTCTTAAAGCGCTAAATTAACTACATATGCAAACCTCTGGCTGGATTTTCCAAACATTTTTTCCTTTCGATCTTTCGTACTTATCACTTTACGTAAAACGAAATCGAATAATTTGGTTGAGAGCCCATCTCGTTCTTCTTCTTCAGTCTCCTTCATAATTTTCTTAATGATTAAATTAATATTCCTGCGTAATAATAGCAATGGACTTCGTTTATTATTTTCTCTGTAAATTGCAGTCTCGGTCTTCCTCTATATCTTCTTCTCTCAATCTCTCCGGTATATTTTTCGCAATTCATTCATGGCGCAGATTTGTGGCCGATAAATTCGCATCTTCTTTTCATGGTATTTTACTGTTTTTTTCCATTTTATCCGATTCTATAGAAAACCTCCTCTTTGCTAACTTTATCGGTCCATGGTATTTTCAAAATTTTCCCGAAATACCACATTTCAAATCATTCAAGTCATTTCTACTCTTCTTACCATGTATGTCTATTCACATTTAATTTAGGTAAGACTATCTGTAGGTAAGAGCAGGTGTTTCTCTTTTCTCTCATCTTTGTGGATGTTCTCAGAGTACGAAATTCCACACAATTCAGCCTGAAATTCTTACATATCAAAGGTAACGGTTGGGTGCCTTGTTCCTCTTTCATCAATAAAAATGAGGACTTACGATTCTACCTTCCCATCTTTAACAAGACACTTAGTTGAGTCTAAGAGTTTAAATCCCTTTAAGATAGCCACTCACAGATGACACTTCGACTTAATTCTTATAAAAGGAAGAGACACAATTTCGTGGAGGACTTTGGTTTTGACTTTTTCGCCTTTGTAGACAATGTAGCAGTCCGCACGAGATTCTTGACGCATTTGCCAAAAATTATTGATCCGCAGCCAGTTACACATGCGCGAATTCCGAGAACTACATTTTCTCTTCATTCAGCTCGGAACCAGCGTTATACAACGATGTATGGACTGTGATGCATGTTTATCAGTTTAACATCCAGCCTGTTAATGGGGAATATTCGTGTGCCAGTTTCACAATGGAAGTAGAGCGGACAGTGGGTGTGACAGAACTGAGTCTCGTCTGTGTCCACTAGTTAATATTGAACTATGCTACTATGCTGTTAAGTTTGCGAACAGCAGTTGCTGAGGATAAGTGAAACGTGAGACATTTAATCACAGATGGAGGAATAGTGAATGAGGATATGGAAAGAACTTCGTTGCATCTCCGCTTCTTATGCAGCTCAAAGACAAAGTCACTGAATGCATATTTCACCACCAAAAGTTCACAGTCGTGATCTCCCTCGTGTGTTGAAAGTGGTGTTCCCTAAATGTTACTCCGGGAGGAAGAACTTTTCCTCTCCGGAGAAAGATTTTATTTCTATTTTAGTGATGTATTAGCATCCACTGATGAGATCGACGTCTCGACGCAGTTTCGAAAAAGTGGGAGAAATTTCTCAACGTTATAAGTCGTGAGCAACAGGATTCCATACTTGATTGTGATGTTTGATATCTAACTTAAAATTCCTAATGATATCGATCGAAGTCTGTTATTAGTACGCTGTTATAATCACAGGCGTTATATGTGTTACATTTAAGCATACAAGCAGCAAGTTACATAGAAGCAGCAAAGTCTTTCGTTTACTAGACTGCGATTCTTGTTAGTTTTTGTAACGGCGTTTATGGTGTATCAAATTTCTTAGCAGCAGTCTATAGGTATTTAAGTTTCTCTCTACCGAGGTTAAGTTCATTGAAAGAGTTCGCTATGAAGGAGTGTATAACCTTGTTATGATAGAGACCGCAAAAACGTCGAGCCTGCTGCTTACGAGTAAATCGTACGGCAGAATTTGATAAACAATAATTGGTAGTTTAAGGAGTGAATGTTATAATTTCTCCTATGTAATTTGTGGGTTACGTCGTTAATTGTTAGTTTCTTCGTACGATATATTCTTGTAAATATTTTCGGCCAAGAATTACGTCTTTCCTCATAGTATTTCACTTACTTCTCGTTGAAGTCTCTCATAGTGAATGCTCCTGACGTTTCTTAACTTAATCCTATGAGAAATATTTTCCAATTATCCTTAGTTTATATGACGATATATCTACCTTATATCGATTAGAAATTATTTGTAAATATATGCCAGTTTTTTCGGATATAGGAAGTAACGGTCGCGTTAATAATGCATCTATAAAGAGAAATATATATTAAATAGTCTCAAAACTGAGTTGAATAGAAATCTGTTTGTTGAAGACATATTAATTTGAGAAATGAATGCGCTTCAAGAAATTTCTCGGGTTTGCGATTGATCTAAGAGTCCGACGTTTATCCTACCAAGCGTGTATGCAGGACAGCGGCAGCGGCCGGTAAACTTCGATTTCAACTCCGGATTGAAAACCGGAGAAATATCCCTGCATATAATACCGTGCATTGAATGTCGAGTACCTTTAAGAGCTCTAAATGACGTATGTAGAAGTTACATCGCGCTCTTTTGTGAGAATGTAAGTTGATCTTATTTAATTAAAAGTTGGATGTATCCAAATGTATATCTACAGCTGATAAATTTTTATGTCTTCTGAAATCAACTGTCCGCTGCTTTTATATTTATATTATATGTGTGTATATTTATATATATATATATATATATATATATATATATATATATATATATATATGCACGTATAATAAAAATGCAAAAACAAATACAGAAAAGGATGAATAAATTTCGTAAGGGAACAATATAGTAAAATATTTACTTTAATTTTTTATTTCATCAATTTAAACATCAATTTTAGCGATACTTAATTATTATTCAGTGATGATTTCTGTTAAAGTAAATCAAATTTTTCAAAATAGACAAATTTCGTTTAAATAAAAATCTTTTCCTATTAAAGCTACCCAACGCTAAACACGTAAATTTTTCATGTTTATCTTTTTTATTTTTGACCGTTCGGTAATAAGTAAAAATCATAAAATCCTTAACGAAGAGTTTTACGGCGATAAATACCATGTCTAAACAAAATCAATCGTCATTTAAGATTTGTACGCCTCTTAGTAGACTGTCTGACAATTGAATAATGAGAATGAATTCTAAGAAGTATAAGTAAGAAAAAGAGTGGTAGATATATATTTTTATCCAGGGAGGGGTATAAAGTGCATAAATCCGTATTATGAAAGCTAGAATAGGGGAATTGAAGTCTCCTTCAACGCGCTCAAATTATTAAACGTATTCAAGGACCGCGCTCTAGGGAGGATTAGCATAAATTCAGAAGTTAGGGGAAGGGAAAAATGTAGGAAAGCTATAAGTCACTTCTATCTGAGGGTTTTTAACAGTATGCCAACTGTATATGCCCCCCGTTCCCTCTGATTCGGAAGGATAAATTTATCATAAACAAAAACGAGGAAACGATATGTGTAGACATAAATCTAAAAAATTTAATACGATAACGGAGGTCGAACTTTTTTTTTGAAAAACAATGTCTTTTCTGTTATAACCGATTGAATTAAAGGAGTGACATTCACAAGATCCCAACTTACATATATCACCCTAGCTCCTGACCATCCTCAATAATTTTTGATAAGATTTCAAGAAAATACGATACTCATTCCTCAATGAATTCCCACACTGGTAGAGTCTGAGGACCGAAAGATTTTCTGGTCGTTGTCTATCACAAGTTTGATAATATGAAATTATTTGAGATTCGTTCATGTGTGAAATATCGTTTTATATCCATCTCCGTCACGTCTGTATTTTAAATCTGTTAAAACGATGATGCAGCGAATTATAGGCATATGTCTTTTTTTGGAGCCGCAAAACAAGGTAGAGAACAATTTTTTAATTCTTAAATGGGGTTATTTATACCTTAGTCTCTTTCTTAGCTCCCTTACTTTATAATCAAGATGTGAGACTGCTTTCGTTAAACTCGATGATGGCGGATAAGAATTTTTCTTCCAATTTTATGGTGGAATTATGCCAATGCTCTATTTCATAATTTCTTCACATCGGCGAATATGCCGAAATTTTTCAGGGGTGTTCTACCCAATACCTTGCATCTTTCTCTCCGCTTCAATCGACTTCAAATGTACCGTCAGATTGCAATTTCTTCATTAAATTCTACTATTCCAATGTATCTTTTCCAATGTCTGATAGTTACATAAATTCTTTTCCTTTGAAGAAAAGCCGTAGAGCTGACTTGTTCTAGCATCTTTTCTATCAGCAATCCTTATCCGGTCCGCCCTACTATTTCTTTTTTTCTCTTTTTCATTCACTTTAATACTCTTCATCTATAAAATAAGAAATCTTAAAATATTCTTAGTTCTGATTTAGCGTTAGCCCCTCCCTTGGGGTTCTCGGATACTTTGCAATTTAATCTATACGATAAATTCTTTAAATGCTCTCCTTCCAAATTCCTTGTAATCCTTATAAAAACATATGTTAAAATCAAGAGATGAATGTTGGCTTCATATAGGGCTGCTGTTTCGTAAAAGTAATTTTTACCTTAACAAAATTCATTCTCATCATTCGATTTCTTGGACAGGCAAAAAACTAAAAATCGTTGTTGAATCTCGGACAAGATAAACATTTCTCCAGTGGAAAATTTAGACTTTACGAATTTCGATTTTTTATTCAATCGACGTTATCGGGATCGAATATGGTCATGATGACGCATACTAATTTCTCATCCTAAATTACAGCTATATATAATTCTAGCTTAATCAATCTGTTTCTCATCAGATATAATGATATTATCCTCTCACTAGTATTCGGTATTAAATCGCAAGTTCCGAATTCAGGAAAATAACGTCGTGTAGAGTAAACCTTCCGATAAATTATACGCGCCTTAAATCCGTATCATCAAATCTCATAATCCCGGTTAATCATAGTTCCGCGATTGGTAGATCTGATTAGCTAATAATTTTAAATCATTAAAATTAAAATAAATAAGTAAAATAATTTATTAAAATAAACAATTAAACAGTTCCCTTCGTGGTTTTTTATAAATAAATATTTATAATCATCCTTCTGTTTTTGTTATTAGATAATACCGAGTTACATTTAATATTCAATTTTAAAAATCTAAGATTCCGAATCAGATCGAGGTTTTAGCCCACTGTGTGCACAAGTATCGTTCAGGAGCCTACATTTGCCCTGATTCAAAATTGTCTTCTTCGTTTTATATTGGATTACAGCTGCGGTCAGTTGACTTTTTTAAAAATTATTTGGTGTAAATTTTTGGAATCTCGGAGTTGGTGTGCATCTTGGTTCTATCATGTACCTTAGACTGTATGGTAGTCTATTAGACCTGACAGAATGATGATACGCATCACCCAAAGAGATAACTAACGTAGAGATAGGTCAGCATTCAACCATCGATCTCTACAAAAATCAACCCCTTATTTTACAGAGTGCGTAAACGTGACATTGATAAAGAGAGACCATCAAGATAAGAACATTTCATCACTCTTAGAAAGACATTGATATTTTCTTAGATACTCGTCATTTTTATATGTAACACATACGTGCCTTACTACTGTATATTTTTGTAATAGTTATGAAGCCTTAAGAACTGCATAACTTTACATGTGTATTTAGACATTAATTTCCCAAACCTGTCAAATTTCTACCCCAATCGAGGATACCTTCCAATTCATTGATGAGAAAGCATTTCTTACTGAATATTATAAGAGAATTTGAGCTTAGGAACCTCTCATGAGATCACAGACAACAGGGCACAAAAAATGTAGTCCAAGATGAATTCGTTTTGTACAACTTTTTTGCATTATGAAAGAATTTTGAAGTAACCATGTCCAGTAAAAAAATTTCATAGATACAAACGACAGAGGAAAGTCCTGGATCATATCAACATGATGCCAGGCAGTGACGATAAAGAAAATTCAAATCCTCATAACATCCGAAGTGGTTTGGCGGGAAGTGGCCCGTCAAGCCAAACCTCAACCTCCGGGGTTGAAGAAACGGCTTTTGACTTTGCCACTATACTAAGCACAGATGAAAAGTTAGAGGACTCCATCGACAGTATTGAATCTGGGGTGTTGAAAGAATGCCACAATCTGGTACAACCTAAAGGAGAATGGGAAATTATAAGAAATCTTTCCGAAGACGCACACGATGCCCTATTCTTAAACAATTCAGATCGTGAGGAGGAAAAACAGGAGGGAGTACCAGATGAAAGGTCAGACTCTGCCAATAAGACTGAAATGAAAGATACCCCAGATTCGCCTAATACCGAGGAAATTATGGAGGAATCGGAGGAGGAAAGTGAGAAAGAAGTAAAGGACTCCCCGGAGGTTGAAGAAAACAGAAGTGATGATTCTAACAATAAGACTGAAATGAAAGACAGCCCAGAATCGCCAGATACAGAGGAAATTATGGAGGAATCGGAGGAGGAAAGTGAGAAAGAAGTAAAGGACTCCCCGGAGGTTGAAGAAAACAGAAGTGATGATTCTAACAATAAGACTGAAATGAAAGATAGCCCAGATTCGCCAGATACAGAGGAAATTATGGAGGAATCGGAGGAGGAGAGTGAGAAAGAAGTAAAGGACTCCCCGGAGGTTGAAGAAAACAGAAGTGATGATTCTAACAATAAGACTGAAATGAAAGACAGCCCAGATTCGCCAGATACCGAGGAAATTATGGACGAGTCGGAGGAGGAGAATGTATCGGAAGGAGGGGAAAACTCAGAAATTGAAAAAGATGACAGTGATGACGACGCAGATAAGATTGAAATGAAAGATGCCGAAGAATCCTCAAATAACATAGAGAACATGGAGGAGTCGGAGGAGGAGAATGTAGAGGAAGGAGAGGAGAACTCAGAAGATGACGAGGAGAAAAGTGATGTGGGTGCCGATAGGAGTGAAATGATACATTCCGCTGAACCATCAGATACCGAAGAGGTCATGGAGGAGTCGGGGGAGGAGAACATAGAGGAAGGAGAGGAGAACTCAGAAGATGATGGAAACAAATGTGATGTCTCTTCCGATAAGAGTGAAATGATGCATTCCGCTGAACTGTCAGATGCGAAAGAAAACATGGAGGAGCCGGGGGAGGAGAAAATAGAGGAAGTAGAGGAGAACTCAGAAGATGACGAGGAGAAAAGTGATGTGGGTGCCGATAGGAGTGAAATGATACATTCCGCTGAACCATCAGATAGCGAAGAGGTCATGGAGGAGTCGGGGGAGGAGAATGTAGAGGAAGGAGAGGAAAACCCAGAGGATGATGGAAACAAAAGTGATGTCTCTTCCGATAAGAGTGAAATGATACATTCCGCTGAACCATCAGATACCGAAGAGGTCATGGAGGAGTCGGGGGAGGAGAATGTAGAGGAAGGAGAGGAAAACCCAGAGGATGATGGAAACAAAAGTGATGTCTCTTCCGATAAGAGTGAAATGATACATTCCGCTGAACCATCAGATACCGAAGAGGTCATGGAGGAGTCGGGGGAGGAGAATGTAGAGGAAGGAGAGGAAAACCCAGAGGATGATGGAAACAAAAGTGATGTCTCTTCCGATAAGAGTGAAATGATACATTCCGCTGAACCATCAGATACCGAAGAGGTCATGGAGGAGTCGGGGGAGGAGAATGTAGAGGAAGGAGAGGAAAACCCAGAGGATGATGGAAACAAAAGTGATGTCGCTTCCGATAAGAGTGAAATGATACATTCCGTTGAACCGTCAGATGCAGAAGAGGTCATGGAGGAGCCGGAGGAGGAGAAAATAGAGGAAGGAAAAGACACCACATTAGATAAAGAAAATGAAAGTGATATCGCTGTCAATAAGACTGAAAAGAAAGATTCCTTTGAACAGTCAGATACCTTAAAGAACGTGGAAGAGCTGGGGGAGGAGAATATAGGCGAAGGAGAGGAAATCTCGGAGGATGACGAAGGGAAAAGTGACGTCGCAGCCGATAAGACTGATAAGAAAGTTTCCGCACAGTCGTCAGATACCAAAGAAATCATGGACGAGCTGTGGGAGGAGAACAAAGAGGAAGGAAAGGAAACCCCAGAGGATGAAGTAAAGAAATGTGCTGTTGGTGCCAATAAGACTGAAAATAGAGATACCGCAGAGTCGTCAGATACCATAGTGAACATGGACGAGACGGAGGAGGTGGATACAGAGGGAGGAAAGGAAATCCCGGAGGTTGAAGAAAAGAAATGTACAATCGCTGCCAATAAGACGGAAAGGATAGATACCGCAGAATCGTCTGATAACGAAGTATGTATGGAAGTGTCGGAGGAGGAGAATATGGAGAGAGGAATGGATACCCCAGAAGATGAAGGAAACAAAGCTGATGTCATTGTCGATAAGCCTGGAAAGATGGATACCGCAGAACCGTCAGATACCGATGAAAACATGGAGGATAGCCTACCGCAAGAGGACAATAGAAGACAAACCGCAGGAGCTGAACAGTGCTCATTGCGATGCATCTTGCGGGAAGCACCCTTCCTTTGCCGGAAGGCGGCACCTTGGCATGAAAGGCAACCTCAAACCTCAAGATCTTCGCAAAAATTACACAGGACCAGGAGAAACCCGCCGAGAGTCGCCAAGTCTAAGACGATCACCAGACAAACGATGTCTCATGCACAAAAAAGCTTCAGAATTCCAAGGAGTCGCAATGAAGTAAATAAATCGCAAAAAGATAAATGCAAAACCACATCTAAGCAAAAAGAAACTTCAAGGACGACGATGATCCGCACAACCATCCAGGCAGTAATCAGAAACAGTCCATTGCGAGCCAAGCGAGCATAAAATCCACTATTGCCGATGAAATCAAGGCAAAAAGAGGGAGCAGCATATTAAAAGATAAGAAGAAATTTAAACAGTATCTATTTATGGGATATGATTATTACACCAGCTTTAGGGAGGGTTCAGACAACGCTGGACCGTCGACTGGTGGTGGAACACAACAATCAAAAAATCAGCAACGCACAACAAACGGGTCCACCGCCAAAACTTCCAAAAAATTACGCAATTCGAACATACCGACAGTAGGAATCGCCAAACAAACTCTCAGGGTGATACCGACAAACGATCTCACGGAGAATTGAATGATTCATCCATCGGAAAGCGATACCAACCGAGAAGTAAGAAAGCGAAGCAGGAGAGAAATCCAGACGATAGCTCCTCAAACACCGATGAAGAAGGGATGGGAGGTCGACGAAAAAGTAAGAAAGCGAAGCAGGAAGAAGATCCAGATGCTAGTTCCTCAAACACTAAGGAGAAAGAGAAGTGAGGCAAACAGAAATGTAAAAAAGCGAAGGAGGAAGAAGATCAAGAAGCTGGTTCCTCAAACACCGACGAAGAAGGGAAGGAAGGTCACCAGAAAAGTAAAAAAAAACGAAGCAGGAAGAAGATCAAGAAGCTGGTTCCTCCAACATTAAGGAGGAAGATAAGCAATGCCGACAGAAATGTTAAAAAGCGAAGCAGGAAAGAAATCCCGACGATAGCTCCTCAAACACCGATAAAGAAGGGATGGGAGGTCGACGGAAAAGTAAAATAGAAGGCAGGAAGAAGACCCAGAAACTGGTTCCTCAAACACCAAAGAGGAAGGAGAAAAAAAAGGAACTCGGCGGTCAATGAACTAAGAGATAAAGGTTCTCCAAGCGCCGAAATAGCGGCGACCGTCTAAGGGCGATTTCCCGGGAAACGGATAATCGTTTAGAGGTCCCAGTTCTTCAGAATCCCGATGTACATTTCGGGGTCCAGTGCTGAATGAGATTCAGCACTGGACTCCCCAGGAAGATGGAAGCATTGTTTCCGAAATGCACATCGGGATTCTGAAGAACTGGGACCTCTAAACGATTATCCGTTTCCCGGGAAATCGCCCTTAGACGGTCGCCGCTATTTCGGCGCTTGGAGAACCTTTATCTCTTAGACCAAAGAGGAAGAGAAGAGATGTCAACAGGAAAGTGAAAAAGCTAAGCAGGAAGATCCGGAAGCTGGCTGCTCAAAAACCAAGGTAGAAGTCAAGGACCCACGCAACATAGCGACTGAGGAGAGTGAGGAGAAACTCAAAAAGAAAACGTCGCGCCTTGTCACTCCTTACCAAATCCTGAAAGGCAAGGCCGCCATAAGAAACGAACACAGTCAAAGCGCCTTAAAAGATGCCCCTGGTCATGATAAGGGGCTCAAAAAATCTTCGCAAGGTTGTAAGGGTAAACTGGTCCTTCCATCGCAGATCCTGAAGGGTAAGAAGAGGCAAGGGAAGAAGAAAAGGGGGGGCGTCAAATTGGAAGAGGACGATGCCACTATGTTGGCAGCTATGCCTTCCAGCTCACGCTTTCAGTTCTATGACAGCGATTCCTCTTTCTCCAGTCCGGAAAGGGGAAACACGCGGAAAGTACATGCGAAAGCGGCAAGTACGATTCGGATTCATTCTCCAATTCATACAACCTTGGTATAGAAGGAGACGAGGATACAGATAAGGAGGAAGTCAAGCCGAGGAAGAAGAAGATCAGATCGTCCGTGTGTAAAGGGAAAAAGGACAAGAAAGATAAGGAAAAGAAAAGGAAGAAGAGGAGGGAAAGATTTCCTGAGGTCGAGGAAAGACTACCGTCTTCGCTGGATGAGATGGATTTTAGTGAGGATTGAATGTCAGAAAAGTGTTCAAAATGAATCAATCTTTGAATCATGCCCATTGCAATGCGGGATTTATGTATATCGTCCATTAGAATAGCTTAAAATGTCCCGAGCTTTCTTCGGCATTTTCTTTATTCCCAGCCCTCCAAGGAGTTTGAGCCTTCTTTTAATCCACAGCATTTGTATTTAATTACGAAAGCAAGTATCCCGCCAAGTAACCTCCATTATTATTCTATTACATTCGTATACCAGATTTCCCTATGGTTTCACCGTAGTGGAGTGCTCCTTACCCGTCAAGGATGAATGTGCGTAACTTAAATGGAGAAATTTATATGAAAGAGAAGGTAACATACTTCGCCTACGTAGTAAATAAAACAAACTTTAAACATCACCGAAGTGACAATGAAGAACTCTGATTTTCATTACTTAGGCTCCCCATCAGAATAGCAGTTAGCCAAAGAATATTCACCGTAAAGTATTTTGTGTAATTTCTTCTGTAAATAGTAAATTATAAATGTCGTTCCTGAGCAATGGCTCTACAAAACCGTAGTAATCTGATTCCATGTTACTTGATGTTCTATACCTTTTCGACGTTCCCTACAAAAAGAATTACGAATATATTCCAAAAACTAATGGACTGGTTTAATGGGATAAAGAGTTGGTTACGTATCATCTGCTGTTAAAATTCTTACATGGACAGTTTTATAAACTGATTAAGTACGGAGGATCTCGGAGTAGATAAATATGAGGAGAAAGTAAAAAAAAAATATTTTTCGGTGTTTTAAATGCCCGACAACTGTGATCACTTTATCTTGTTTATTGAATATATTGAAGGCTGCTGGAAAAAGAAGTATAATGAGGATACTTAGTGAAAAGATTATATTTTGTGTGACAAACTGAAGTATGAGGAGGGTAATCCTCTAATTGGGAAAGAGGATTTGATATGGTATTTTGTATTTTTCTGGAAAAAATATGAAAAAGGAAAAATGTATAGACATTCAATCAAACTGTAAAAATTAGTGTAGACAGTGTGAAATTTGTATGCCAATGACGAATTTAAGCTGCAACTTTGGTGGTGAAAATTGTAAAAACTTTAAAATCTCATTCCGAAAATTCATAATGAAATATTCGTGTTCCTTGTTCTCTTATAATTAGCTCTTAGTTATCATGCGGGTTTTTAGTTTTTGTTTGAAATTTGTGAATGTGTATCAATTTGCTAAGGCAAGATTTTCTATGAATTGACTTTTTGATACTTCAGACGATTTCATATTACTGATAACATTTGCTAATAATCGTTTTATTGGAAGGAAGTTTGGAAAGAATCAGACATCAATGATTAATTCCTTTAGTATTTCATGACATTCCAAATATTAAGAAGACATTCCAAATATTAAAATACTGAAAAGGTTTTGCTCAACCCTTATGTTCCGTCCGCCTTATAAGGCTCTTATAAAAGAGGGGTTTATTTCCATAATTTATTCAGCCCTCATTTCGTTCTTTTATGCTCAGGCCTTCGCAGGAATAGGTTCGCTTAGAGCGTGATTAAGCCAAACACTTGTTGGGCACTGCCAGTATTCATTAGCAACGACGGAATGAATCAAAACGCCAATTTAACAGATGTAACATTCCCAGAAAATTGTTATGTATGTATAATTATATATTATTACCTTATTTATGTAATTTAATATATAATTGTATATTTATATTTATTATAATATATTTATATTGATTATTAATATATATAATATATAATTATTTTATTACTATAATAAACTTGAATTATTATATTTAAATTTTCCTTGACTTGGAAATCAATTTAAAGTATGGTCCGACTTTTCTTACGCTCAGAATGGTACGGCAATGATTCCTTGTGCAGGATCTTTGTTTTATCTGTCCCAGTAATTCAAAATCTACTTATATGAATCCTCATGTTATTGCGCTCTCTTTTAGAATTTTCTCGAAGAACTTTTCAGCCGTAACTTTCGAGCAGTTGAAATAATGCTATAATTTCAGAAAATTAAAAGGAAAAAATAGCCATAATTTAACCTATTGAAATTTGCCAGTACGTTTTGCATTTTATTTCCTCTGCTCTTCTTCAATTTAGATTTTTGAAATAATTTTTATGAACGAAAGCACGCACAAAGGAGCAGTGGAGGAGAATTATTAGGATGCATCTTAAGGAAATATAGCATCCCCTTTTGTTTCTAGAGTAGAAAAAAACAATCTATTTAGAGTTAGCCTTGATAATTCACTTATGTTTTGCAAGGAGTAATAATGAACAAAGATCAATGAAAACAAATTTTTCAAGCTGTTATTCCCTCATTTACCATGTAACATTCCACCATCGACAGTATTCTTTGATTTGTAAAAGTAATCTATTAGAGCGTAATTTTAGAACTCAATATTTTATTTAAGAATCAATGTTACCTACAGTAATATGTCTCAGTGAATCCTGTTAGGTTATAAATTATTTGTTAGATATTGATATATCCCTCCTCAAGTAATCCTTCCTATAAATTTAATTATTTCTTTGAAGCACGTGGATTCTCTTTCATATCCCCTTCTATCTATTACGTCCAGAAATGTACATTTGTTTTTCTGTGTATTGCTTAGCTTTATTAGACCATTCATTAGAATTATAAGGGTTTTCTTCTGAGCCATTAAACTTCAAAGGGCGAGTTAGCTCACTACTTGTCTCTCAAGAGCCTAATTACCAGATATAGAAGTCATATATCCGCATGATTTGTCGAAAACGGTTGACACAAGGCTTAGCTAAAGAACTGTATTCAACACGGTTTATAAAGACGAACCTTAAAAACGTAAAAGATTCACATATCTTTTGATGTCATACAGTTGTAAAATAATTTAGGCAGGAAGTTTTTTATAAAATATCTTTGCGTATTGTCGTTGTAATTGGAATACACTTTTAACGCAAACCTTATTTTAATGCTCTAAGTACGGACCTCGGATCTTTTGAAACAAAAATTAAGGGAAAAAGCGTTAAAATTCTGAAATCTTACGTCTTTATTTCGAACTATACTTGCTACTTAAAATTAATAACAAAAGAATACCTTAATTAACAGGAGTCCCGAGAAGGTAAAGAATGAAGGTTCTTAGATATCTAACTGCTCTCTGTCATGGAACTTTAATCCCTTGTGACGGGGTTATTTGCAACTCAAACTCAGATAAATCAAACAAGATTGAAACTTATACAATCTAAATTGCCAAATTTTATTTTAAATTCAAAATTTCTGTATTACCAGGCACTTAATCTGAGTGTAAAATACATGAAGTAATAAATCATGGTTTGTTTCCACGAATTTACCAAATATACGAAGTTTAGATTAGTGTAAAGAGTAACGGCAAAAAACTCAATTTAGACGATTTTTTACGTTATATTTTCCGATGTAAAAAACTGGGAAACGTTTGAGAAGCTCAAGCCGGTTTTGTGTATTAATTTTTTTCCTAAGTCCAAAAAAATATCCGAAATTCCGAAAATATCAGTGAAAGTGAGTGAGCTATTTCCGCGATTTTTTTAACAGTCAACACTTGTTATATCAACCATTAGTAACCTGACGCAAGTGAATATATCATATCGTAATAAAATGCTACTGGGATCAAAATTTTTGCTTAGATGAAATATCAGTGTCTCGATAAAGAATCAATATACCAGGAAGTAGAAATTCTTCCTCTCACTTATCAACAACATATATTTCGAGGCTTCCAAGTATCGAGTTTTAATTCTTAGGACCAAAGATAAAATATTCCAAAACAGTCCGTAGAAAGCGCGTGTAATTATATCATTATTTTCATCACAAAGTTTTCGACAGAGATTTTATTTCGAGAGACCATGAGATACTAACGTATTTCCACAATTGAAATATTTTGTTAGGTAGAAATTTTCAAAAAATGAGGGTAAACTTTTTAAAAAGGAAAGTAGCTTCTCTAAGATGAATAAATTTGTAAAATCATTTTATATGGAATACTTTAAATGCTCGATAAAGGACAATCATCTATAGGGAGTTTAGAGTTTTAGAAAATAAAGGTACTCATGGTACTATTCAATTGAAATAAATTATATTGATACATAAACATGTCAGAAAATCATACATTTGTTTAATTTATTTTAAATTCTCAAAGTCAATCTAAAAAATGCAGCATCTTTAGCTGCGCCTTGCAACATTCCTAAGGTAGTATGATATTAATCTGCCCAATTCTTGACTCAGAAGACTACGAAAAATTCTTCATACATACTTGCATTTTAAAATGCGTCTGCATTGATGTCTGATAAAACCAAGAATATCGCATTTTAAGCTCATATGGCTAGGCAGATGAAGAAATGTCCTTCGTTATATCTTTTGAATGATCGTTAATTCACGGAAACAGAAAAATTACCTCTCTTGCATAATTTTTTTCGAATAAAGGTATTTTCCCTTATGACTGGAAACTTTGAGCAAGTGAATAAATATCTACCTGAGTATTTTACCACCTTGATATTTTCCTGTTTTTATAGGCAGTATGTTTTCTTGTTAATATTTTACCATTCAAATGTGTACAATATGTTTAATGTTTGTTAAAACCGAGAACAAACAGCAGTAAGGCACATGTGAGAGGTAGGACTCAAAATCTGTGAATTGTGTGAGATGAACGGTGTGGTGATAATGAACTAGAACTGTGAGGATATCATCCAGATTTGGATGTGAACAGTGCTTTCAAATGGTGCTAGCTGTAAACTGGTAGGCTATTCACGGTGGTAAAGGTGCTTCAAGCGTGGACAAAAGTTGGAATGCGGGAGTAAGAGCTGCGAAGAAGACGTCAGTAACGAAGAAGGATCTCGTTCCATTATATTATTCAGAGACATTCCCATCTCAGTCTAACAGAAAAATAACATTCCATGGTGAAACTGCAAATCTCTGTCCTTGACAGCTCATGTGGGTACATGTTAGAGGTACTTCTGAATTTGTGAAAACTGTTAGATTTCACGCTAACTAATATTAGATTTCAAAGCAAACGTTTGAAATTCAATAATATTTTTGCAGGGCTCAGATGATTTGCAGGTTTCTGTATTCTGATTTGTACTTAAATGTTTAGAAATTAAATGTTTAATGGATATGATATGAAGAGGTGTTTTATTTAATGAAGGCACTTAATGACTCCTTTATCCTCGTCGGAACGTAGTAAGAATACGATGCGACACCTGTTGAATGCCCCCTTGCGGGCTTAACTCTCCATTCCATGTGAAACAAACTATAGCGCAAACATGCAAATATTGAAGCTCTTTGAGAAACTCTTCATCCCGAGGTGTTTTAACGAAGAACATCCTACTGATTATCACCGCTATTACAAATGGATTAATGTTAAATTAATATTCTTTTCTACCACTTAAAATCTCTGAGATTATTACTGAAAATATTGTTTACCCATTGAATATATAAATAGTCTTGCTATGCAACTGAGGTACTTAATGCTTTGTGGAGTGACTTCAGATATTTATTTTTTTTCGATAGAAAGATTTTGGTGAACTTGCTTCGTTTGTAGGGCAATACTAATATTACGACGAAGATTTTAACGACTTGAGATGATCCATAACACACCTTTTTTAGGCTTAGCATCTACAGAAATACACATAGATAATCAATGTGCTCCAGTTTTACTTAGTGGAACGACATAATGAAAGAATGAATTAGTAACACTTCGTAGCTTCCACAGGGAAGATTTTATTCACTTTAAAAATCCTTCCTGTGGAAACTACGAAGTGTTACTTATTCATTATTACACATAGATAAAACGAAGTTTTATACGTCGTGGGTACTTAGATAGTATTTCTTCGTAAGAAATTAAAGAGTTAACTGTGTTTCGACCACTTAACAACTTACAGCTATGAGTGAAACACCTTTGAGTAAACTTTACCGTGAATTCATTTAATAAAAATTACGAATTTAGATTGAGTACGATAATAATCACTATACGATAAAAGACAATTAAGTCTTAGTCACAGGTGATCGACTTCTTCCTGGATCAATTTTTCTTTTTTATCTAGCCATGTTACTAGGATAATTTGTAGATAGATACTTGTATACGAAAGACAAACAGGCGTGAGATCCTTGCAGATGGTTGAAGAAAGGGGTTTGATTGAAATAATTAGGTGACGGTAAAGGGAATAGCTGAGTTAAATTTTGAGAGAAGAGGGTTTCAAAAATTAAACAACTGAAGGTAGGATGCTAGTGGGAGACGAAAGCGAAGAATGTTATATGATATAAAAGAAAGGGGAAATACAAATAGATGTGGGAAAGGTCATTAGATTGGGAAATCCTGAGCACATGAGCTTAGAGAAAATTAGAATCTTGTATTTTGAAATAATTTTCATAAAGTAAAGCAGTGTAGCAGTGTAGCTTTGTATTTTCTAAAAATTAATTCTTTTATGGGTCGTTTCGGTAGCGTATTTGCATTTTATGGCAGGAATTGTAGAAACGATCATTACGAGATACTTCGAGTTGTGCAATCCTTTCCTGATGATGCTTGCACGCTAACGATCTTAGTCGCAAAAGTAATTCGTAGATACTGCAAAGTTATGCGATGCACTTATAATGAAAATAAATTTAAATAATTTTTTTACTGATTACGATTAATTTTTTTCTAAATAAAGATTATTAATCACACAACAGAAAAAAAACAATTATAAAGACGGACATAAATGTAAAGACGTCGGATTGCAACTTTTATAGTCACCTCAGTTAACCTTTCACTTTCACTTGACTATCGACGTCGTATCTAATGCACTTCATATGTTCGAAATCCACAATTTTCGTACAACACATACTAAGTTACCATGCATAAGACTTATATTTAGGTAGACAGAGCTTATTTCAACAATTCAAAATTAATTACCACCATTTGACGAGATGAAATTCGATTCCATCTTAGGATGATTCTCAAATTATGCTTATTTTTTTGATATTTTGAAGGAAGCTTAAATTTTTATTGTTTATCAAGCGAAATTCTAAGTTTATTTTCTTACATACATTCTAGGCCGTTGTAAGATGATAATTTTATTGAAAGGTAATTTTCAGCGATTTTATTTCTTCTATTTAAATTCACTCCTTCCTTCCAGCATTCCACCTCCTTTACTTCATCATAGGTAAAGAAATGTTAGAAATCTTACTCTCACTCCTCTTCCTAACTCCACCCATTCTAATCCGCTGTTTCTCATTCTCATCGATGCTCTCTTTTCTCAGTAAAAATTTCTTTTCACCCTTCATTCTCTCCACTCAGCTCCTTCGTTTTTCAGTGTCTCCATCAATTTTCTCATATCACGCAATTAAAAGCTTTCTCCAAATCAAAAATGCAATAGGTAACATTTCTTCTTTTTTCCATAAACCGTTCTACTATACATCTTACGACTTCAATCGCATATCTTGAACCCATCACTTTCCTTGATCCTCACTCTTCAGCTACATCATCTTCCGTTACTTCTTCTACATTATCCTCCATTACTTTCGTTGTTCTCTTTTACATATTTGAGGTACCCCAAGCTAAGTAATTCGAGGGGGCAAGTCCAAGATGTTTCACCGAATCGACTGTTGATTAGATTTGGCTGTATATTACGACTTAATAAAGATAACGATACATTGGAGCCAAAAGTTGAAAATCGATATCATATCGAAAAGTTCTTAAAATAAGATTCCATTATCTCCATCTAGAATTTATGATGGAATGCAAATGGCCATCCGGCATCGAGCCAAATATCATTAGAGAAACTTTTACCTGGGTATATAAAACATATTCATGACTTTTGCTCACTCCGAGTGTTATGTTTTCATGTTATCGAAAACGAATACAAAAATTATTTTAAATCGCCGCGATTCATCTTAAATGAGAGAATTTCGCATTCAACCTGGGTCCCTCATTATCGGACTCTTCTTTAATTATCCTTACAGAAGACTCCGTCTTTCTGGACCTCCGTGATTTTCTATCTTATCGGGAATGCCCAAAAAAAATTATTAAAATTCGCGCAATGTATCCTAATTGGAAATATCGGATTTTTGGGGCCTTTATACTTTTTGGGGTATCGAATCAATGATAGCTATCATTGAAGTCTGAATTTTTCTGGCAGTTACTTGGTAGTGCCGGTTTGTCGTAAGAGTTTCTGGTGAATGGCACTTGTGGAACATGGTTAGAACTTCCATACCCTTTAAATTACTCTTGCGTGCAATTGCCACATTATTATGATGATCGCCTATGGTTCTTAAAAATAAATGCATAAATATCTGTAAATTATGAAAAAGATAATTTACTAAAAATAAAGACTTCCTTCAAGGAGACACTGGTGTCAATGTCGTATCGCCCGCTTTGGCGACACGGCATAAAGAAGGGAGGGGAAAAATGAAAAGAGAATAAGGAACGCTCTTCCCGGTTAAGCCGGATTTATTGTACTGAACATGGGGTTGGCGGTTGGACTCACGGTTTTAGCCCGGAAGCGCAGGTCTCGTCGCGGAACGCTGATGTCGTCGCGAGGGTCGCGGTGCACAAAGATCCTACCCGGCTGCGCACTTTCCTTCGTCCGGAGTGGGAATGAGGGAGAGTCCGGACTTCCGTACGTCCACGGGGAGCAAACGGAAGACCAGGGGGAAAGGATGCGGCCAAAGAGACGTCCAACGGGGAGCAGCCTACGATGGCGAGGGAAAGGAAAGGAGGAGGGAAGAAGGTGCAGAGTAGGAAAATGCACAGCCTTATATAGTCAATTTTTAGGGAGTGGCAGGGTGGTGGAAGGGGTTAGCGTGGGTGCCGCTGACCCTGTGCGGCCCTGACCATTTCCTTTGCACCCTTGCAGCCTTCCACGCTTTAATTCGGAGTTACATGTTTGACCCACGCTTCCGAGCTTTTCCGAGAATCCGCCTTCCAACATACACTTAGGCCCTGGCCTCATTTGCCCTCCAACATCACCCTGGCAGCAATTGAGACCAGGGGTGGGAAAAGTTGGATACACAAAAAATTAATAAAAAAAAATGTTTACACTTCCAGAAATAAAAAAAAAATTATACACCCTTAATAGTTCATCGTCCGAGTCCTCTGTCTCGATATTCACAGGTCACTACATACACTACATTCAAAAATTATTAAAAGAGAATTCACATCATATTTTTTCCACTAAAGTTCACCCGAATCCTACACACACACACATCACTCGCTGCGCGAGGGAGCGGATTCCTGCCCAGCCAGCCGGAGCTTCTTTCTAAGCCTGTTTATCTCCCTCATCTTCCGGCTGTGCCTCTTCCTGCATGGTCGGATGTTTCCGGGCTCCCTTGGTTTAGGAGTCAGCGTAGTCGAGGAGGTCACCTCTTCGAGCATCTTCCCTGGTGTGGGTGGCGCCTCTTCGGTCCCTTCCCCTGGAACGGGGTCGCCGAAACACGTCATTAGGTCGCGGCGCACCCTCGCCGGCTGTGACTCGAGATAATCTCTCCCGGAAAGCGACTTCCCAGGAGTGAAGGGGTGCTCCGGTGTTCGGAGGAGCTCCAGATGAGCCTCGGCCACGACCTCCGGCGAGGTAGGGTCTAGTCCCGCCAGAGGGCTTCCGAAAATTCGGATGTACCTCCTCCGCATCACCTCCTCTCTGGGTGCCATACTGCAATAGAATGTTATATATCTATATTATCTAATTTTCCTGCCGGGCAGGGGCCGCAAGTTGTATCGCGGCGGCGGGCCTGCTTGGGTGCTGCCAACTGCCTCGCGACTCTCCGTTTGGGGCGCATCAGCTGCGGGCGAGGGACGGGGCTGACTCATCTCTACAGTTGGTTTTCCCGTAGGGGAAAAACCTTCCTCCGGGTCAGGGGGTAAGAGCAGGAGATTTCGTAGATGGGCTATACTTCGGCGCCCGGTCACTAGATTTTCAATGTCATAGGTGACCGGACTCCGCCTCCTCACCACCCTGTATGGCCCGACACAACGAGATGCGAGCTTTCTTCCTTGCCCCTGCGAGAGTGCCAGGTTACGAAGGAGCACCATCTGCCCCGGATCCAAGGGATTCAGCTCCAAGCCTTGGTTATGCCTCTGATGTTCTGAGGTCACTGCACGTCTGTTGTTTTCCGCTGCTCGTTCGTGGGCCATTCGTAGCCTACTACGCAGAGTAACGTCGTAAGGGGGGTTTTCGGCATAGGATGGTGGAGCTGGTTCTAGAATTGAATCCCATGGCATGTTCAATTCTCGCCCATACATTAGGTAGGCAGGACTGAAGCCCGTAGTCCTGTGCTTCGCATTACGGTACACAAACAGTGCGAAGTTCAACTGCTCATCCCAGTCTCTCTGATCCTGGGAGACGTAATGGGAGATGATCGCGGCAAAGGACTGATGAGCACGCTCTAAACGACCGTTGGCCGCCGGATTGTACGGGGAGGTAGCGATGGACTTCACCCTTAGGATTCGGCATACGTTCTGCATCAGCTGGGCCGTAAAGTTTGCACCTCTATCCGTCAGAAGGTATTTTGGTGCACCATGGCGGCAGATTATGTTCTCCACGAACGCTCTGGCCACCGTTTCCGCTGACTGATCAGGGATCGCAACTGCTTCCGGGTACCTGGTAAAGTCATCTTGGCACGTCAGGATATACTTATTTCCTCGCTCCGATATGGGCAATGGTCCCACGATATCCAATGCCAATTTCTCTAGGGGGAAGGTAGACTCAGTGACCGACTGGAACGGTATGTCCTTGCTCCTTGCTTTACGCTTTTTGCACGCCAGGCACCTTTGGACGTAGTCACGCGTATCGGTGTAGCAACCGTCCCAGTGGAAATGCCGTTGTACGAGGTCCAAGGTCTTGTTAAAACCCAAGTGGCCGGCGAGTGGATTATCGTGACAGCGTTCTAGTATGTACCTGCGCATAGACTTTGGAGCGCATATCGCGAACTGAGGTTCCGGCGTTTTTACATGTACCTTATACAGGACCCCCAATTCATCCTGGAAATAACTAGGGTCGTTTTTTCTCGCCCTATCCTGCCATTCCTGCAGTCCAGGGCAGGATCTTTGTTCCCTGGCTATCCTCTCCTTGTCCCACACTGGCTCAAAATCTACTCCTACCGTGTCTATTGCGGCTATCGAGGGGGGAATCCTGGAGAGTGCATCTGCATGCGAGATTGTTTTACCAGGTCGATACTGCACATCAAACGTATACTCGCTCAGTTCCATTATCCACCTAGCCAGCCGTGGTTTTGGTTCCTTGAGAGTCATAAGCCACCGGAGAGGCTTGTGGTCGGTTTGCAGGACAAAATGGTTTCCCAGAAGATAAACTCTAAACTTCTTTACCATGGTCACCACGGCCAGGCATTCCAGCTCCGTCGCAGAGTACGATCTTTCCGCCTTATGCAGCTGCCGGCTGGCGCATGCAACAGGGTGTTCCCCGTCCGCGAATACTTACGAAAGCACCCCTCCCAAAGCCGAAGGAGAGGCGTCCGTGGTTAGGATAAATGATTTCGAGAAATCTGGAAACTGCAGCACAGGTTGGGTGATTAGACACAACCGTAAGGATTCGAACGCCTGCTGCTGCTCTTCTTCCCATACGAAGTCTACGTTTTTACTGGTCAGTTTCGTAAGTGAACTGGAGAGTTTCGCGAAATTTGGCACAAACTTCCTATAATACCCTACGAGTCCCAAGAAGGATTGTACTGCCTTGACGTTTTTCGGTACTGGAAATGTTCTTATTGCCTTGACATTGTCCTCGTCCGGTTGTACACCATGCGCGGAGATAACGTGGCCAAGGAATTTAACTTGCGGCTGGAAAAATTTGCATTTCTGAGGCTTCAATTTCAAATTCGCCTTCCTTAATCTACCAAATATTTCTCTGATCCCCGAAATGTGTTCCTGAAGAGTGCGATCGTAGCGAAGAACATCATCCAAATAGAATACGCATCCACGGTTTATTAGGCCCTCCAGAACCGTACTCATTAATCTCATGAACGTTGAGGGAGCGTTGGCAAGTCCGAAAGCCATTCGATTACAGTGGAAGTGCCCATCTGGGGTGCTAAAGGCGGTGTATTCTCTACTCTTCTCGTCCACTTCGACTTGCCAATAGCCGCTGCACAGATCCATCGTGGAAAAATAATTGGCTCCTCCCAACTGATCAAAAGACTCGTCCATATTTGGAATAGGGAAGACTTCCTTTTTCGTAACACCGTTTAATGCCCGAAAGTCTATGCATGGTCGATATTGCAACGGTTCACCTTCCAATGACTTTTTCTTAACCAATATTATAGGAGCGGCCCACGGGCTCGTCGAGGGAGAGATAACACCTTGCGCTAGCATCTCCTTAATGGCCTTCTCTAGGATCGCTCTTAGCGCGTGCAGCACCCGGTATGGCTGTTTTTTAATCGGCCTTGCATCCCCAACGTCTATGGTATGTTTAATTAGATGGGTACATCCCAATGAAATATTTTCATGGACAAATATGTCCTTAAATTCTATAATGAGTTCCTTTAAAGGGGTAATGATATCCAACGGCGTTTCTCCGAAGTCGAAGAGGGATAATAAATCTGATTGAACCGGCGGTTCAGGCCACAATTCTGATTCTTCTGCGTGTAGTTCATTCACCGTGGAGGGTAAATCCTCTTCCTTGATCATAGCTATTCTGATTGCCGATCCCTTCTTAATAACCTGCGTCTGGGAATTATCGTTCATTAACAACACCGGAACTGTGCCATCCCTTGCTATTCGGGCTAACACCGGTAATATGGTTATTTCCTGTCTGTTATTGAGGAGGAGAATTTCCTTACTCGCGAGTCGATTGCTTCTAGCGGTAGTAAGAACGATGGAAAACGGAGGCACTCGAATTTTTTCCATTAAATAGACTTCTTCTTCGCCCTCTATCTGATTCAAGCGATGATATGTTTTTGAGGATTCCCTATTCTTTTCTAAATAATTGATGGTAAGATTAGAGCATTGAGAGGAATAATCTTCTTCTTCTATTGTTGCCATCCTTCTTTTCTTCCGATCTATCACACGTGGAAAAGCTAAGTATCCTGATTCTATTTTCTCCCTTGACGCATCCGTTGGGGAGTTAACATCGCCTGCCTCTTCTTCAATTACTCTTCCTGAGGCTACGGTCCAACCCAGCGAATCGTCGATATTGGTAGGATTTTCCTGCGGGAAGTTAGCATCGCCTGCCTCTCTCTCCGTTTCCTTGACAGAGGCTACGGTCCAACCCGCTACACCGCTGATACCTGCAGCATCCCTAATCGGGAAGTTAACATCGCCTGCCCTTTCCTTATTTACATGGGCTACGGTCCAACCCGCTTCACCTTCGATGCCTGCAGTATCTTTCAACGAGAAGTTAGCATCGCCTGCCCTTTTCTTATTTACATGGGCTACGGTCCAACTCGTTGCTCCAACGAAGTCCGCCGAATTCGTACACGGGAAGTTAGCATCGCCTGCCCCTCTTCCTATTTCCTTATGAGAGGCTACGGTCCAACCCGCGTCTTCACTGACGTCCGTCGAATCCATATACGGGGAGTTAACATCGCCTGCCCTTTCCTTATTTTTTATGGGCTACGGTCCAACCCGCGACTTCATCGACATCTTCCGCATTTGGTCCTACCAATATCGTGGCGTCTGTAATATTTACATAATTTTCTCTCTCTATCTTAGCTTTTCCACTCTGTGATAAGTCTCTTTCTTCCATAGAATTATCCTCAAAACTAATCAAATCCTCTTCGAGGAGGGCAGAATTCCTCACATTTCCCAAATTCGCTTTGCCTTTCGGTTGAGTTTCTGAAGGTATTAAAGGAGGTGTCGTGATAAAACCTTTTATTGGATCTTCTAACGCAATCAGGCCTTCTTCGAAATCCTCGCGATCTAGTAGCGATGGCTGCGCTTCTCTCTCCTCTTCTTCTGGAATACTCGCAACGCCGTCAAATGAGATCAGATCTATATAGGGCTGTTTCCTCCTGATTTGATGCAGCTTGATCTCACGATTGCCGCCTATCCGTAAAATTAATTGACGTAAACAGATACTACAGTCGTATGTCTTCATGAAATCTAAACCGAGTATTCCGTCGTATTCTGTGTCTTCTAAGTCGATGATAAGCGCGTCGTGTTGGTATTTCTTGTTTTCGATGGTTATGGGGAGAAGACATTGTCCCATAACGGAGAGACGATGGCCAGAAGCACTCTTAATTGGAATTTCGTATGGAGAGATTCCTAACTTATGGAACGGGAAGATCCTCTTATGCACAATAGTGACCGCAGCGCCTGTATCTACTAAAAATTTGCAATCGCGGCCTAGGATCTTTCCATTCAACATAACTCCGGCCTCTGGAGTAATTGATAAGATTAATTCTGGCCCGACCTGCCGGTCGGGGTTGGTGCGTTTCCCGTCGCCCGTCTGTCCTTGGTGGGGCAATTAATTGGCCGATGGCCCTGTTGGCGGCATATCCCACAGAGTATTTGCGGGCAATCTCTCGCAAAATGATTAGGATCTCCGCAGCAAAAACAATTAAGACGAGAGCGGCAAAGGCGACTGATATGTCCTGTTCTTCCACATCGCCTACATTTGTCCCCTCGTGGAACTTTTGGCGTCCCTCGCGATGTTGTGATATGAGACGATGCCGTATAATCTCCTTGTAGCGAATTTACATGGCCTGACATCGGTTGCGTGTGGGAGGGTTGGAGGAAAGGATTGGGAAACGGACCAGACGAATTCTGCGCGTACGGCTGCGGTTTAGAAATCATCGTTGGGAAAAAGGGGTTTGAAAATGAATCTGGTCCAAAGATGGCATTAACCTGGGGCTGAGGAGCACTTAAACATGATTGTTGGACGGAATATCTGCGCAAATTTGCCTCTTCTTTTAGCGCGAACTCCTCCGCTTGCAATAAGGTTTTTGGGGCGCGTACAGACACGAATCTTCCTATTTCCCCTCGAAGTCCATCGAGAAATTGCGATAGGAGCCTTCCCTCCATCATGGTTTTGATTGCTTCGGAGTTGGGATTCGCGAAAGTACTTTGCAAGTGCCTTGCGATTTTCCTAAGCCGCGTGGAATAATCCGATACCGATTCCAGCGGTTTTTGGAAGCATCCCGAAAACATGCGCTCGAGAGTAAGGGATGATAATTTAAGTGAGAATCGTCTTTGTAAATTATTGCAAAACGCGTCGAAATTTTCCGTAATGTGGGGATTCTCATTAACGTATTCTGCGGCGGAGCCTTGAAGACGCAAGCGAGCAACACTAAGGGATTGAGTCTCCGTCCAACCGCTCAGTTCACCGGTAATTCGCAGACATTGCAAAAAATATTCAACCGAAGTTTCATCTTCTCCGGTGAATGTGGGGATAAAAAACACTTGATTCCCTAAAATATTACTTTGCTTTACATGATTCCCTGTTATTAGAGAACTATTAGGAGGAGATGGAACGTCGGCTGAGGGAGAGATCACATTAACTGTATGGGAAAAGTCAATTAAATGCATGGCTGAATTGTTCGGACTGCATTCCCAAGTATTCAAAAAAGGGTTGAGGGACGAAAATGATGGGTCAGCCATATTCGATATCGTATTAATAAAACACGGGAGAAAAGAAAAAAAAATAGTTCCGGTAGTTACAATCGAATAAAGTTTCCGAAAAGTTTGTCCCAAAAACAAAGGCAATTATTAAATAAGTCGGTGTTGTGGAAAATTAAGCAAGAAGAATAAAACAATTGCAAACTATTTTACATCCGCGAAAAGGGATACTAGCAATGAGTTCGGAGCACCTGACACCAATTAATGTCGTATCGCCCGCTTTGGCGACACGGCATAAGGAAGGGAGGGAAAGAATGAAGAGAGAATGACAACGTCATTCTAGGTTAAGCCTTTTATTCTACTAACTATGGGCGGCGGTTGGAGCTCACGGTTTTCGCCCGGAAGCGCAGGTCTATTCGCGGTGCACGGGGACACTAACCGGCTGTGCACTTTCCGACCGGGATGGAATTGAGGGAGCCCGGGTATTCCGTACGTCCACGGGGAGCAAACGGAATACCGGGGGGAAAGGGTGCGGCCATCGAGACGTCCAACGGGGAGCAGCCTGCGATGGTCGAGGGAAAGGATGCAGCCAACGAGACGTCCAACGGGGAGCAGCCTACGATGGCGAGGGAAAGGAAAGGAGGAGGGAAGAAGGTGCAGAGTAGGAAAATGCACAGCCTTATATAGTCAATTTTTAGGGAGTGGCAGGGTGGTGGAAGGGGTTAGCGTGGGTGCCGCTGACCCTGTGCGGCCCTGACCATTTCCTTTGCACCCTTGCAGCCTTCCACGCTTTAATTCGGAGTTACATGTTTGACCCACGCTTCCGAGCTTTTCCGAGAATCCGCCTTCCAACATACACTTAGGCCCTGGCCTCATTTGCCCTCCAACATCAATACAACTATTTTCTCAGAGACTAAAAAGTCAACAAAAAAGAGGATCTCTAATGATTTTTAATTATTTCTCAAATATATCAGTGCTTAGTCCTATTCCGCTTCATGTTCGATGCATTTTCAACATCACAGCATGAGTAAGTTCTTGTAAATGAGTGTATTGTTTCGGCATGATTCATGTTGAAAGAATTTTCACATATATTGCACGAGAAAAGCTCTAAATTTGACTAAATTTTAGTATTGAGTATTTTTTAAGACTTTTATCCATAAGGTCTTTTATTAAGGCAAGGTTGAGACTGAAAATTCTCTCCTTCCATCTAACCTTTCGTCCATAAGCTCACAATAAGTACAGAATTACTTATTTTTATGAATAACAGAATGAGTATTTTAGCTGTGATCGGAACTGCTTGTCACATATGTAACACGAATATGGATTTCGAATGATTCTCTATCTATTTTTTCTGTTGATATCCCAGTTCTCTTAATTGATGTTGCCTAGGGTGTCTCAAATGGTTTCTTAGGTCTCATAATTCATATTGTGTAAGTTGTCAAATTTCATTATCTCTGAGGCGTCTAAGTTCACGATGATAAGTACATCTCCTTTTCTCTTGCTTAAAACTTTTACCAAATATGTATGTCAGCAGAAAGATCTCATTCACCAAATTTGCTGTATTGCTTTCAAGAGATAAGCCCTCTTCCACTTGAAAATTCTCAGCATATTTTTTCATCCTTTATTCGACATTCTGAGGTCACCAGATATATCGTTACCACTATATCACAGCAGGAGGAACAATCTATCGCATCTACGTTACGTCATTCTTTCCCGTGACAGAAAGCTCTGCATCCGTCCGTCATTCTAGCATTGAGTGCCATCTCTCTCACCCTAGCAGTTTAAGCACGTTTTTCTTTCTCCGGTAGCGGGTGGGTACTTCTTACGGTCCCGGTAAGAACAGACCTACTTCAGGGACATGGCGACCCTGCCGCCGCGAGCCTCTGTTTCGCCCCCATCCGTTCGGGGTGAAGCTTGTCCCAACCTGCATTCCTCTCTCTCCCGTAATCCTTCCCTTATAATTCTATCCCATCATCATCAACGTGTGAAAGTAATCTCCTCCATCAAGCATGATTGGACTTAGGAGATGTTGTACATAGAGGTGGGCGCTGGAAATTTTATCCGCGGCGGCGCGGCGTGGAATTTCGACTGTGGGACTTTGTTAGAGGTGGGCGACGCGCCGATTATGCCGCGCCGCCGCCGCCGAAGAAAAAACTACGGCGCGCCGCCACGCCGCCGCTGGAAATTTTATCCGCGGCGGAGCGGCGTGGATTTTCGACTGTGGGACTTTGTTTAAAAACATAGTCCCACAGTCGAAAATGTGCTGATAAGTAGTTCGAAGAGATATACATTGAACTGATAGAGCTCATCTCGGGCTTTCCATCAGGGCACTGAGTTATACGTGATATCGATACGAGTTACGATTAGGATTAATTTTCGCGAACACACCACTCTCACTGCTAGATAACTTGTGCTTCGTGTGTCCGCGCAGCTTCGGTTGTGACCTCGGCATGACTATAAAAAACAAGTGGACGATGAACCGTTGTTCAGCTCACGTAAAATGAGCTTCGCTAGAGTTGATCTGCAATCACGAGTTTGTCAATATGCCTCGCCGTGTAGCTGTTAAAATGCGGCTAATTTTCTTTTTTTAGAAGCAGAATGTCAGCGGTCCTGACGAATCTATGCCTTCACGCTCTACAGTGGCTCTACGTTCTTGCGTATCCCTGCCACAAGCACTCCTATTGATAGGAGTTTTAGTATCTGTGAGCTCACTCTCAATGCTAAGAAAAGCAGACTAGAGCCACAGCGTTTAGATAAAATGAAATACATCCACGAAAACTATGCCTTGTACAAAGATTTCGTTCACAGAGTTTAACCTATTGCTGTCTTTATTAATATATTTATTTCATTTTACATTCCTCTTATCCGTTCATTTGCTTATTATTCTTTTTTTAGTTTAAACCAACATTTTTTTGATTTGCCTTAATCATTTATATATTTTAGCATTTTCTGTAAATTTTGACAGGACGTCAATGCCTGGATTCCATACTTGAAAAATGTGGCGCAGATGTGATGTTAAAACTAATTCCCTTCAACAGTTCTTCGATTGATCGCTATTCTACTGCTGTACGTACGTACGTATGTGCCCAATTTGTGATACCACTCTTTAAACAGTAATTAAAATTAGCATGCTTTTGTGAAAATAAGGAATGCAGCGTATTGCTAAATTTTTATTTGCCAAATTAACCCCCTTCACGGCGTACAGCGAGCTAGGATCGTAAAAAGGTTGGAGAAAATAATAAAATAATTTTTCGAATGCGGACTTTGAAACTTCGCATGACCACATTTCAATAACTTCAGCATATAACATTCCCAGACAGCGCCTTACGAGAGCTTGTTTTCCTTAAAACGGCGGGTCAGAGAGAGGATAAGAGAAAGAAATGCAACTTAAAGGGGTAGGTCACCCTGATATTTAAAAAAAATCGACAAATTTTTAATTTTTTTAACATATTAAAAACTTTTAGCTAATGCTCTTGGTATGATGTAAATATTCCACATGTTTACGAAGTTACAGCTTATTTCGGCTGAGGGTGATTTACAGCTGCAGGGGATTATGGACGATCTCGACTAACGTCAACATATCAGCTTACACGGACTTTAAATGGGTCTTTGTTAACTTATCTTTGTTAGAAGTAGAAGATTGTAACTCTGTTACAATCATTTAATTTGAACCAATACATTGTTTTCAGGTTTAGTAGAATTTATCGGGTTCATAATTAAAGATCTATTGATTAATTTATTTGTTCATCTTTGATGCTCGAATAACGCAGAGGGCAGTTTTCGTCGTCAATGAAGAACGCTTGGGACTGTCTCTCATAGCAGAGATAAGGTGAATGATACTCAAAACATCTGGGAAAGAGAAAATATCACTTTTCAATGGGAAAGAGATAATTCGCTCATCCCATGAAGAAAAAGAGACGATCGCAAGCTACAAGCAAGAAGTTATAATCAACCTTAGCTATACGTAAGGCAGATGATAAGTCTTTCTATTACATTGTACTATTAAATTAATAAAAAATAAATAGGGATACTCTTTGAAGACAATGCAGAATAAATACCACAAGACGTGCCTTCAGACCGAGAAATAGAAGTAAAACTATAAAAAGGAGAACATGGAAAATTAAATGGCAAGTGTTAGGACTTCAGCGCAAAAGTTAAAAGCAAGGTCATTGACATTGTTGATTTATCACACAGCTTTAGAATATTGAATGCATTGCTAACTTCTCTACAAGGAGTGAATAAATTGTCTGTAATTTTGTGAAGAAGAAGAGTCGAGCGCACGTAGTCTGGGATTTTAACAGATATTTATGACTTTTTGGTATGACTGTAAGATGAAAGGAAATAATTCTTGCCTTTTAATGATATGTTGCATACAGTGAAAATTTCACCAACATAGCAGTGATGCATTACTGAAAAATTTACTTTTGTATAACGGATAAAGTGTGATAACTTTTAATTCATCTTATCATCTATTTGTACTTATAGTAGTTACTAAAATATTTTGTTTAAGCTATTAATACCCGAAACATAAGCATTTAGAAGCGCGTTCCCCCGTCCTTTAAAAAATAAGATCACCATGGAGGGTGGCCATCCACCTTTCAGGATAAGGCTCTGCATCCCCAACGAAAAGTTGGTTTATTTTTCGACGTCGCAAATTGTCACAGATATTTATTTCAATTTCTGTTCATAGAGCTTAGATGAATATAGTGCCATTAGTTACCCCGTGTACATCATAGTAGGTCACTACTATTTTCCTCGCTTTATGTGAAAATTGGCTGTATAACAAAGGTTCACTATTCTGTTGAATTGATAAATCAAATATTCAACTGTGATCACTTAAGCAAATCATAATGAAGCATAAAGAAATATTTATAACACTGCATTGATTTTTACCCGGTGATTGTGGGGCTCAGTATTGGCTTGAAGCTGAAGTATTTTGAGAAAATTCTAAAACCGGCATTTTTTGTGAATTTTGGTCAATTTTGACTCCCTGTAGAATTTTAATGCGTAGACATCAGTGCAAATAATTTGGTTGTAAACTCAGGATTTATTCAAGAATGGCCAGTACTGAAGTCCGCACTAAAAAAAAAGATTTTTTTGGCCAGGTTTTTTCGACTCTAGCTCACTATGCTGCGTAGTATTCAAGATAACTCTACATTTTCTTCATAGTTATGATAAAATTATAATAAAATAATTCGAGTTATTCATTCTTTTTCCGCTGTATACGAACGGAATTTTACGCGCCGCGCCGGTTACGCCGCGCCACCGCCGCCGATTAAACATTCGGCGTTCACGCCGTTACGCCGCCGCCGCCGGTTTCATTTTCCCCCTACGCCGCCGCTGACCAAAATCAAGACCGCGCCCATGTCTAGTTGTACATCGTCAAATTTCCACGTGCATTTCCAAATGCGAATATCTCGAGAATCGACTCTTTGTACGTCCCCTCCATTCAGACGATTCTATTCAGGATGCAGAGTTCTTTCAGTGACCACAGACATAAGGAGAATCCCTTGATTAAATTATTCGCTAGGGTTACTGCATGTTGTGTCACCTAACATCTCCGGTAATGTATCTTCCCCTTACGCTGTGTGAATGATGATCGACAGCCGAATTTCTTCCGGAGACGTTGTATCTCTATATGGAGTTTATACTCCAATTGTTCGAACCGTTCCAGATTCCTTTTCTCGTCCCTTTCAGAATGTCCTTGGATTTGCACAAACACCGTAAGGGCAGCCAATTTCTCTAAGTGTGCTCCAGATATTCCTCCAATAATGCGCTAAGGTTTCTTCTGACAAATGCCCTTCCAGCATACTTCTATCGGCATAATCTTACCATTGGGAACTGATACCCCATTTTCTAATTGAATTTTAAAAAATATTAATTGTTGACAACAATTTTTAATAAATATATAACTATTATTATTTACAACCGTTTTCAATATTTTTATTCAGCTTACTGCACCTTTGGTTGGAAAGCAGAAATGAGATAAGGATACATTTCTATGAGACAATTAATGCGGAAAATAATCAAATCCCGAATGTAATAAAGAAGTAAAATTTACCATAATCTTACTCGTCAATAATGAAATATAAATGTTTATTTATTATAATGTGAAATGTATTATAAGAATCGATTTCTCGTATTAGAAAAATGTTTTTTCGTAATTGTGTTTGTCCTGATTTAAACATTGAGAAAATATTTAAAAAATTATTTTTATTAATTTATAAACTGTGATCCTGAATGTTTAAAGTAAGCAGAATAGTTATATTTATATAATATAAAAATATTAGGGAGAGATAGAAATATAGACCAAAATATTTGTTTCGGAAATTATTTTTAGTTGGTGATCAGCATGATTTGATCTTTAGGGTTCATCGGATAGACGGAGGAAGAAACTTTTAGTCTCAATCTCGACCAAAAAAATACGATTATTATGTTTATTAAGTAATCATTTAATTTATTAAATTCGTAAATTTGTTAACTGCTAAAATTAAGTGCTTTTTATCAGTGGAATTGACAAAACTGGTTTGTCATATCATTATACAGTACATATCATTATATAGCAAAATTCTAGTAGTCCATTAACTCTCGGATAGTATTTTTCATTCTGCGCCTAGTACTTACTATGAATTATTCATTACTGACTATGAATTAATTTAATGATCATCGCCTAAAATAAATATAATGCTTAATAAATAATTATTTAAATTGATTTTTGTAATTTGTTAACACCGCATTAATTGCATACCTTTAGTTTCTCAAAATTAACGAAATTATCAGATCATAAATGTAGTGCAAAATTATTTATATAAGTAAAAAATTGCCATATAAATATCTTAAATAGCTTATGTTTTATCGAAGGAAGTATATCACCTGCAGTTATATCGACCCCACGAAACCAATCAAGGGTTAACAAGGATTAATTGCTTCTATGAAGTGGTGCTATGGTCTTACCGTAAAATTTAGCAGATCTCTTAGTTTCTTCTTTCTATGATATTGACAGCTAATTAGAACCCTTGCGAAGAACGAGTAATTTCATAGTTCTAAACGTATTTAAAAAATGCCCGCGGCGAGTTGGCCCCGCGGCTAGTTGGGCGCGCGTTGTCTTCATCTCGACGACAGTTTCGCCAGCTGTCCTGCAGGCGTCTTCGGGTCGAAGTGTGGGAGTGCAATTTTTGGTCGTCTATATATACCTCCTCCGTGGCTCCTTTCACTTTTCCGTGAATGTGCCAGAGTACTTGTGATGGGACAGTCAATTGAAAAAAATAATCGAAAAGTTGTTCGATTGGTTAGGCATTTATTCCATCATGATGGAACCATACTCGACGCCCTGGTATATAAGAATAAGACCACCTTGGGTTGGGAAGAAATCTCTTAAAAATATTAATAACCGAATTTAGAAAACAGAACGAAAGCAGAAAGCATAACTTACACGTACAAACTTCAAAAATAAATATATCTGAGCTACAAACATAAGGATTCTTGATGAATTGTTTTGGCTTACACTCTGGAGGGGATAATCACTCGCTTCGTACGATCCAATTGGTGCACTCGGTTAGGATCGAGTGAAAATCAAGCCACTTTATTGGAATTATTCGATGGAGGAGTTCGAGCGAGTTATTCAATTGTTTTCATTCTTTTCTTTCCATTCAAGATGAGATCGTGTTATCAAATAATTGTCAAACGAATTCCTCGTGCCACCATTTCTAGGATGAAAATTTCCTGATTATTATCGCCCTTCCAAACGGCGAGAACGTATAATAATATCTGCAACATTCTCCATAAAAGAACTTACGCTCACCAAAGTAATTTAATGTGTGACTCATGATTTTCATCTTCCCATCACTCCCATCGGTATAAACAAAATGATTACCGATCATTAGTTTCCCCAAAACAATTACTGTTTGAGGTAGCTGCCGTTCTCTTTCCATTTCCATTTCACTGGGTTAAGCATAATTGAAGATTTTTGTCGAATAGCTATTAACGGTCTGAGTTATCTTTGAATGAATTGACGCAATTTTACGCTGGTTTGATGTAGCAAGTATATATCGGAATAATAATTTAATTCCTTTCCTTCATCCCAAGGAAAATTAGACTTGAAAAAAGTCCGACGGGACCGGGAATTTGCGATTTTTCCTGGGTGCACGCCTTGACGTGCAAAATCACACTTTACCTATTCCTTGTTCTTTTCCTCCATTCAAAATTCCCTGTTTGAAATGGCCGAGAACGTGCTGTCAAATGCTAGTAACATGACTTGACAGAAAACAAACAAGGGTAAAAACCGTTCACTGTAATTTACACTTGAACGCAAGCGAAACATATTCATGCAAGAAATCAAGCATCATCGTCCAGCGAAATTCAAAGGAAGGAGGGGGGTTGGAGGGAAAAGTGGGGTGACAAACGAAGTGTGGTGAGCAATAGGAGTTTTGGCTGTGAATCAGAAATGAATGGAAAAAATGAGATGGAAAAGAGGAGATGATAGGTGGGATGGGCAACAATCAAAAAACGGAGGAATTATACCCCTGAGAGGATCTCCTGCAATTTCCTGTAAGAAATAATCTTCATCCTCGTCGTCGTCATCGTCTTTTCTTCGCCATTATAAAAAACTCCTTCACCACCGCCATCCTCTTCGAAGTCATTCAAATCTCGATTGGACAATTCAGAAGGGCCTCCACGGTAATATTCTCTCGCCTATAATTTCGAGCATTCTGACTCCATGTAGAGTTACAAGTGTAAAAGTGGAAACAGTACCATAGATGTCTCAGTTCTATTGCGTTCCTTACACTTCACACGAGGGTCAACACTGTCTGACATGAAGGTTGTCATCGTTTTCGATTTCTCCTAGGAGAGAATGATGTTCCCACCAATATATACCATGAGGAAGTATGCCTTTTGAGAGGATAACCTACAATTTCTCGTAAGAAATAATCTTAATCCTTGTCGTCCTCATCGTGCTTTCTTTTCGTCATTATAAAAATATTCGTCATCGTCCTTGCAGTCCGCAACTCCATTAGACATTTCAAAATGTCCTCCACGGGAATATTCTATTTCCTCTAATTTAGAGCATCTTGACTCCATTTAGGGTTTCAAGTGTATAAATGGAAAAAGTAGCATACTTAAACTCAGTCGAAGATGTCTCAGTTCCATTGCTTTCCTTCCACTTCGGATGAGGTTCAACACTGCCTGACCGGAAGATCGTGTATTTCCGATTTCTCCAATTCCCTATGGCTAGCGCTGTCTTCTAATTTCTAGAATAAATTCGTGAAAATGTCGAACTTTTCAGGAGATGACGTTCCCACCAGTTAATACCCAAAGGAAACATACCTCCTGAGGGGATATCTTGCAAATTTTGTTGCAAAAATTCCATTGCACCATTGGCTTCCTCCTCGTCACAGTCTCCATTTACTTGTACATTGGCCGTATAGGGTATTTTCTATATCCTGTATTCCACGTTAACACGTTGTCACTACAAAAGGCTAAAATACGTTCGCCCTCATGTCGAACTTTTCAGGAGATGACGTTACCGCCAATCATTACCCTAAGGAAACATATCTATGGAGAGGTCTATTACGATTTCTTGTAAAAAAACACTTCGTTATCGCCGTCTTCATCGTCGTCTCTAATGAAATCTTGATATCAATCCACTATCCATAAATATGGGCCCCCAAGAGATGACTCCATGCGACAAAAATGTGTAAAGTGGACACTGTACCATACTTAGTCCAAGTCCCCTAAGTCTAAGCACTATCTCTTTCCGTTACCATCAACAGAAGGTCGACAGGTACCTGTAGGATATCCTGTAGTTTGACATGTATTTCCGATTCCCCATATTTTCCTTATGCCGGCGCTGCTTAAATATTTCCATAATAAATTAGTTCTGAAACAACAAATCGTCAACAGCAACACAAGAAGTGTGGTTGTCGTCATTCAATTAATTAATGATTCGACCTACACGTGGAAAATTTAGGAGAGGATGATGTTCCCACCAATCAATACCCCGAGGAAATATGCCTTTTGTGGTGATCTATTGCAATTTATTGTGAGAAATTACCTTCCACGTCATATATCAATATCTTCATTGCCATTTTCATCCCTATCTATTTTAACGGTGGGTCCTGCGATTCATTTTTCTATTTTATCTGATTCTAGCGTTCCAACCACATGAGGTACAGGTGTAGAAATGGGAAACGGTACGGTCAAAGATGTCTCAGTTCCTTCTCTTTCCGTTCTCTTCAGAAGAGTGTCTCCTGCTTATGAAGGGTAGTCAGTGGTGAATTCCTGTATGCCCGTATTTCCCTAAGCCAGCGCTGTCTTTTCATTCCTATAATGAAAATTCCTATATGATTCCTATAGTTGTCCATCAACTATTCCTAAAAAGCCACAAAACAAGTGTGATTCTCCCCTTGAAAGGCTTAAATGCCTCGGCCCTCATGTCCAACTTTTCAGGAGAAGATCTTCCACTAATCAATACCCAAAGGAAACATAGCTCCCGAGGGAATAACTTGCAATTTATTGTAAGAAAAATCCGCTCTAGTCGTCGCAGTCTTCACAGTAGCGGTCGTGAATTTCCAATTTCCCAAAAGCCGGCGCTGTCTCCATGTAGTACAAGTGTGGAAAATGGACACTGTACCATGTTTCTGCGTTTTCTAAAGATATCTCAGTCCCATGTCTATTGGCTCCCTTCAGATGAGTCAACACGGCCCGACAGAAATGTTTTCCTAAATTTGGGATCTCCCATATTTCCGCATGGGCGTGGCCGTCTAATAATTACTATAATAAATTAGTCCATCGACTATTCCTAACTGCTGCAGAACACGAGTGGTTGTCGCCCCAAAAAAGGTACAACGGTTCGGCCCCTTGTGGTACGATTCCGGGGGAAGGTAATGGTTCCCAGCATTCAATTCCTCAAGCACTCATACCTCTTAGGGGATATATTGCAATGCATAGTAAGAAAATTCTATATCGTTGACGTCATCATCATCACCGAAGTCATCGTCGAAATTCGACGTTTCAATGCCCCCCTACGAGATATATTCTCCCTGTTTCCTGTACCCAGACTTCTACGTCATTCGCATTTTTGAGATCGAGATTTGCTAGTTCCTTCTCCCTCGAGCAATCAATCATGGAAAGAATGGGGTACAAAGTGCAGCGTTTAATGCATCAACATTACTTCCTGAAATGTATGTTTATCTACTCATCTGAAAGAGAGAATACGATTATTTCATTATTCTTGATGACCATGCACGAATTTTGTCTCGTAACTTTTTCTGCCACTCCAGTCATACAGCGGTCCCACCTAATCTCTGTATTCTGCCTTTTCTCCATCTTTTTGGAGTTTAAAAACGAATCAATTCGTCAATTCAATTCTTTTAAATCCTTTGTTTGGGCAAATCTTTCCTTCAACATCATCTGCATTCCTGACGTAACTGGTTCTTTCTTAGTGGAGCAATGAATAATGGAACTAATGGAAAACAAGTTATACTCTTACATTCCTCGGCATTACTTATTAAAATGGACCTTTCGCTACTTATTATGAAAATGAAAGAACATTCTTCCATTCATTGAGAAATTTCCATCATCATTTACGAACTTCGTCTCGTATCTTTATCTGTGCTTCGAGGCATACTTTCAAATTCGTGTTTCCTGTCATTTCTCCATCTTTTTTCATCTGAAAATGAATAAATTCACCAATTCAACTCTTTTTATTTCATTGGTTTGAAGAATTTTACCTTCCGTATCGTTTCCATTCCTAACATCAAGATTTGCTCTTTCTTTCCCTCTGGAACTATCAATCATTCAACTAATGAAAATAAAATTACCCTTATATGCATCTGCATTAATTCCTGAAAAAACCCTTCTCTACTTCTTATAAAAAGGGAATATTTTCTTCTTTGATAATTTTTTATCATTGCACACGAATTTCATCTCGTATGTTTTACTGCCCTTCGAGGCACATCTTTTCTAATTTGTGTTTCCTGTCATTCCTCCATCTTTCTTGAGTTCAGCAACGAATCAATTCATCACTTCAGCTCTTTTATACTCACTACCATGAAAAATTTTCCCTTCAGGATCACTACATTCCTGACATCAAGATTCACTCGTTCCTTCTCTCTGAAGCATTCGATAATGGAGCGAATGGGAAACAAAGTATACCCTTTACATGCATCTGAATTGCTCCCTTAATTGGAGCTTTGGCTACTTCTAGTAAATATTTTCTTCTTTGACGACTTTTGAGCGTCGTACTCGAACTTCGTCTCGTATCATTTCCCGTGCTTCGAGGCATTACAAAGATTCTACCAATTTTTTATCTTCTGTAACTGCTCCATGTTCTTGAATTAAACAAAAGAACTATTCAGCATTTCAGTTCCTTCAAACTCATCTGCTAGAATATGTTTTCTTCTACATAATATGCATTCCTGACATCAAGATTCACTCTCTCCTTTTCTAAGAAGCATTCAATGATGGAGCGAATGGGAAACAAAGTATACCCTTACATGTAACTGCATTGTATCCTGAAATGGGCGACCTAAATGACGTAAATCTGAAATATCCTGTGACTTAGCTGACCATTTTAAAAACCGGAAATCAGGACTATCACATACTTGAGGAACGATATTTCGTGCATGGAATTTTTAATTATCTGATTGGGAAAAGCTCTACGCTGCACAGTGGGCTAGAATCAAAAAAAGCTGGCCAAAAATACGAAAACGCTTTTCTTGAGTGCCGACCTCGAAACTTCGCATGATTGATTACGAATAAATCCTGCATACAACAATGGAGGTCATTTACGCTCGATACTTAGCATTAAATTTATACAGGAGGTCAAAGTTGACCAATTTTTGCGAAAATTTCCCGTATCCGATTTTTTGCGAAATTCTTCAATTTCGAGTCGATTGTGAACCCAAACTAGGAAAATCATCGGGTAAAATATGATGCCATATTATAAATATGTTCTTTGTCCTTCGTAAGACTTAGTTTCAATGAGTTCTGTTGAATATTTATATACTTTACATTACAAAATGGCTGACCCTTATTTTGGAACAAATTTTTACATAAAGCGAGGAAAATAGTAGATTCAGACACCGTGTGACACGGAGTTATTTACACCACGATATGCTACAAACCTTCCTTAATGGGAATCTGAAATAAAATCCTGCCCCAATTTGCCCCAATAATATATAAGTCGACTTTTCGACAACGCTGCAAGGCCCAAATCCGCGCGGCGGAGCACCGTCCTCCGTTACGCTCTCGTGTTTTGAGAGGAACAACGAACCAATACGATTCTGATTCGTTCTTTTTGTATATTTTAAGCATTATTATACCTCGTACATATGTTAGATAACCATGTTTGTGATTTTGATACTGAATGCTTCTTCGCTCTCACTTTTAACTATACTGAGAATTTTCTTACAAAATCGGTACAAAAAGCCATCACTTTGTGTAATTTCATAACAGTAATGAAATATAAGTTGTGATATTATGAAAATGGTGGCATATAGCGTAGCATTTTCTTAAAATACAAAAAATGCCCACATCTGGAGTTGTTTTGGTGACCGTCGCAGTGCTCTGGAAAAGTTCGGCAAAGGGCTCGTTTTATGACAGGCAGCTGCGCTTTTTCCGGATTAAAAGTGCCCTAAGAATTGCATGTCCGTGATTTTTCCTTACAAGTTTAGGAATAGTTCAGCTCTATTTGAACATTGGATAAGAAGGTGTTGTGTTTTGTTGCTACGACAGTTCTGTGAAACAAGAAGTCTTCGACAATCTCCTGGTAGCATTCCTCGAGTGAGGTTTTAGATATTTCATAGGAATTATATGTGGTGAGGTATGTTTTTTCATTATATATTCCCTTTTATTTAATGTATCAGAATACGGTGGTAAATATGATGTATTTTCTGATCGTTTTAAAATGTGCTCACATTATTTGAGTGTTCTCTACTCCCTTTGTCCTGCATGTATTATAAAATGCTACATTTGCGGAGAGAAATTTTCGGATATGAGCAATCTATCGGCGATTAGTAATCGAAAGGTGGACGCGGAAAATTTGTTCTATAGCATTTCTCCGCTGCATGGTTGAATTAGAATTTTTTGAGCGTTTATTACATATCTTTCCGACTTTTCTTTAAGCAACTGTAGGTGAGAGTGCCATGTTGAGGAGAGAAAATCTCGTATTCAAAAAGAGTTTAGAAAAAAGATGGGACTGATTGTAGATGTATATACCTAAACCAGGATATAGCTCCAGAAATTATGGAAATACATCAGGCGTTTTTTTTAAAGGTCCGCTAGTTAAATCTAGCAGCTGAAATAACAGGTGCGAGGTTGAATTTATTTTTATTAATACATAATCTTTTATTCAATGTAAAAAACAGGACACTGAAATAGATAAGGAAGAAATTTTCACTCACAAAGATAAGAGTTCTTTGTATGGTTTGTTTTATACTATTATTTTTTTCGTAAACTACCGTTTCCCAATTATAATTTAATTAAATTTAGAAATTTAGCATTATCGCGCGAAAGTAAATTAATATATGATATTAATATCGCTGACGTGGTCCTATGCTTTAAAGTATAGCCCATTTCAATTATCAACCTACAAGAAATGGTGACTTTCTAATAAACATTGATATCTTAGATATGTACGAAGTATAATAATGCTTAAAATATACAATAAGGACTAATCACTATCGTATAGAAAACTATACCATTAATATGGAAAAAGCGCAGCTGCCTGTCATAATACGAGCCCTTTGCCGAACTTTTCCAGAGCACTGCGACGGTCACCAAAACAACTCCAGATGTGGGCATTTTTTGTATTTTAAGAAAATGCTACGCTATATGCCACCATTTTCATAATATCACAACTTATATTTCATTACTGTTATGAAATTACACAAAGTGATGGCTTTTTGTACCGATTTTGTAAGAAAATTCTCAGTATAGTTGAAAGTAAGAGCGAAGAAGCATTCAGTATCAAAATCACAAACATGGTTATCTAACATATGTACGAGGTATAATAATGCTTAAAATATACAAAAAGAACGAATCAGAATCGTATTGGTTCGTTGTTCCTCTCAAAACACGAGAGCGTAACGGAGGACGGTGCTCCGCCGCGCGGATTTGGGCCTTGCAGCGTTGTCGAAAAGTCGACTTATATATTATTGGGGCAAATTGGGGCAAGATTTTATTTCAGATTCCCATTAAGGAAGGTTTATAGCTTATCGTGGTGTAAGTAATCCCGCGTCACACGGTGTCTCAATCTACTATTTTCCTCGCTTTATGTAAAAATTTGTTCCAAAATAAGGGTCAGCCATTTTGTAATGTGAAGTATATAAATATTCAGCAGAACTCCTTGAAACTAAGTCTTACGAAGGACAAAGAACAGATTTATAATATGGCATCATTTTACCCGATGATTTTCCTAGTTTGGGTTCACAATCAACTCGAAATTGAAGAATTTCGCAAAAAATCGGATACGGGAAATTTTCGCAAAAATTGGTCAACTTTGACCTCCTGTATAAATTTAATGCTAAGTATCGAGCGTAAATGACTTCCATAGTTGTATGCAGGATTTATTCATAATCAATCATGCGAAGCTTCGAGGTCCGCACTCAAGAAAAGCGTTTTCGTATTTTTGGCCAGCTTTTTTCGATTCTAGCCCACTGTGCGCTGTACACTATTAATAAGAAGTATAATCAACCTGGAATCTCTTTTGGGACATGAGTTTATCTACTTAAATTAAGCTATTAAATACATTGAATAGTACCATTGTCTCTGAAGTTGATTTTCGATAACGGCCAAGACTATAGGGGAGCCCCTAAGCGGGCTATTTGGTGCATTCAGCGCGGCTTTTAAATCATTAGTTCATTATTTGCACAAATGTTAGTTTTACATAATTCTGCTTAACAATCTTGTTTTTCATCTACTGCGGAAATTATTTGTATAGCATTGCATTTTTCTCAAAGCACACAAACATCTTTATCTTGTCTTATGTCACTGTCAAATTGTTTGTGGCAACCGATGTTCGAATTAATTTTGAATACAAATATGAATAATTAATATCATTCATACGAATGTGACTAACGATCAATGTATATTAATGTGGGCGAAACTCAACTCAAGTGCGTCCTGGTGGATTCACCACATGTGGCCTTTCTCAAGATAGCGAACGGTAAAGGTGGCTTAACTATGGGAATATATTCCTCGACCTCTTCCTAAGTCTCAACCCTTACCTTAGGATGGATTCTGTTTGAAGTAAAAGCTTATTCGGAGTTGTAATCCCTATATTGCTCCTTCTGTCTCAGCCAGAATAAATGGGTTACTGTAGTAAGTAAGAGTCGATTAATTTGGTAAAAAATTTAAAAAAATTAAAAACTTAAAAATTAAAAAATATTAAAAATTCAAAAATTAGAAAAAAAATAAAAAAGATGTAAAAGTCAAAAATACTTACTATCCTATCCTTAGATACATATTTATAACACCTTGTAATTGACATAGTCGTACCCAGTGTCCAGCACTAACATCAGTAATTCTTTTCTCATTTGGAGAGGAGGTTCTTCGTCTCTTTGAAACATTCACATACCCAATCACACTCTAATTAATTATCTACATTAAACACACTGTTAGCTGCCATTTTCTTGGGTACATTTTAATTCTTACACTCTTTACGTAACATTTCTTCATGTAAGGGGTGAGGGGGATGTTGGGTTACGAGGGGAATGGTGAAGGGTGTCACTGACTGTGGGGATGATGGCTGAGGGGAAGGGTTTCAGTTTGGGTTCAGTGGGCATTTTTTCCAATGCTGAGTGTCTCAAGAAAGGACTTACGCCAACTTTCAACTTTCTGACATCGAAGGGTGCTCCTGTCGCCAGGCCAGCAGTGAAGGAAGCTGTTACTATGCGGGTAAGGAACTCAAAAGGTGGTATGCAATCCGCGATAGTTTGTCTCATGACTCAATGTCTATGTCATTAAGAAATACCTATCCCTCTTTCCTTCGTATAAATATTGCCGAATCTTTTAGTTAGGTTACCAAAAGATTACTTCATCATTCGAAACCAAGGTCGTAAACAGCAAATCTTGTGGAGGGATTAATTTTGCATTTTAATTTGTTCTTGATGGAAAGTCACGACCAAAGATGTTGATTCTTTACATTGATAATATTCTGAGACAGTATTTCCGTTAGAATTGGCTAATTTCTAAAGCACAAGCAAATGATTGAACAACTGCTATATGTATTTAAAGATCGATAATCACTAATAAATAGAAGCTCTACTCTACACGTAATCCATCTGTTGATCAGTTTCTTAAAATTAAAATTCGTACTGCAGAAAAGAACACATGCAGAATGTTATGTTAATAACAAATCCATTACTGCAAATCTGCATTGCATGATCTAATATCTCTCTCTCTCTCTCTCAAATATTAATTGTGTGCATGATGTGGAACTAACGCAATCTACGCCATGACATATAGAACGCAGCCCTACTAGCAGCCTTGAGGGACGTGGAAAGACAAGTTGAAGAGGTCGAGTGGACGAGGACAGCGGTCGAGTTTCTAATCGCTTTCTTCAGTATTATTCTGTACTTCCACAGCAAGCCCTTGGAGACTCCATGGAAAGTGCAGCAGCTGATAAAGCCTTCCCCAAGAACTATTAAAAGTGATACACCATCCGTACTTATTTGTGCCATTGATAAGTACCCGCAAGCATGTAAAGTTAACATTGCTATGCATGTGAATGGAATATCTAGATTCAATGCTTTCAGTGTTTTTTTAAAAAGTCCTCTAAGTGTTATCTAAATGGATGGTATATACGTCTTAAATAATATTATGTAAAACGCTTAGATATGTAATAAAAGAATGTTTGTGTCTGAATGTGATGTGATTCTCTTTGTGTTTTGTTTCCTATTCACAAATTCCAATGATGTAATGGATAGTCAAGGAAAGTTTCGTTTAGATACATACGCTAAAGAAATTTAGCTAATGTTCTAACTAATATCAATTAGTCAAGTTACTTAATTTCATACTGTTTGAAAAAAATTAATGAAGTACAACGTGGAACCATTTATCCCGCCACCCATTTTTCGAATGATCCAAAAACAGGAAAGGACTGCCGGGACGTAGTTCAAAATTTAAAATTTTCGACAGTTTTGCTACGCATACAGCAGTAATGAAACTATGACAAAAAGGAATTCCGCATAAGATTGTAAAAAGATGCAAACTGGAAAATCATGTTTCATATCTTATTACTCGTAATAGAAATAAAACTTGTTAATTTTGCTATCAGAGAAATTATTCACTTATTTAATACAGTACGTTTTTTACTTTTCCTATCACGCAAGCAATGATTTTCCTGATTCCTGATTTTCCTTAAACGTACTTTATCCACATATAGATACTTTAGTTAAGATAGCATGCCATTTTTGGGGCGAAAAAATCTTAGAGCATTACCTCTCATCTTTGCGTTCCGGAGTTGATGAATGAATGGTTCCACCGAGTACCTAGTCATTTTTTCAGTGATTGGTTAAGCTTCTGAGTATATTTCTCAAGCTATAATTTTTAAAAGTAAAGTGAGTGTTAGATAAAGAAAAATTATAGTAAAAATACTGAAAGCTTGTTTCTTCCAAATATAAAAAAAATATCTTTATCACGTATAATGGCAACAGCTGAAAAATAGTACAAAAAATATAGAAAATGTTTCATTTCTTGGTGCTGTGTAATTGAAACAGCTTGTAGAGTGCTCGTTCTTGAACAAATTTTTTGTCGTTGTAGTAAATACTGTCAAACTCAAGTCACTGGATTATACTTAGTTTTCTTTGCCATTATTTTTAAAACTAGATATACTTTTGAATATCTTGAAATTATCCCCTTATCACTCTCAAAACTACTAGTGAGGAACATACTCTCATTCTATAAAGAGATCCTGTAGAGATTAATGAGTCTCCAAATCTTATTATCAATCCATACCTACAGTAAGAGTTTCTACATCTACATCAACGTGTATACCCTATAAGCCTCATTTTCGGGCGTGAGAGAGGGTTATAAAACAGCATCAAGAAACATAATACAATGGATAACTAATATCCAGACTATGAGAGAGAGACTAAGGATTAAAAATTAGCCAACGATTTTTACAAGAAATAAAAAAGTCCATAAAAATCTCATTCACTATTCTATTTCCAAAAATGCATTCCAATAAGTAAAGCATTTAATTTTCTGAAAGGTCAAAATGACGATGATAATTATTCATCGAAATCTGATCGTGATTTACTTAAGAAAAATAGTTTTTTTGTGGAAAAGAAGAATACTTCTTCATTCTTCTCGAAGTAATTACCTTGGTACATTGAAAACTTTGGACAAATAAAACAAAGAAACGTTTTTCGATCATATCTACATACGATATGAAACTCCACATATAAAGAACAACTACAAGATCATAAATATACTATCAAAACATCCATTTTTTCACGAAGAATTCAGATTGCAATCAGGGTGCGTATTTAAGAAGGATACAGGAATCCCATGATATTAATTATAATAGATACATAATAACATTTCTTATACGCAGCCATGACTAAAGGGGATTCAAAATCGACTCTAGAACATCCTTACAAATTATTGTCCCTTATACAAAAAGGTTATTAAAAATTTCACGAAGAGTATAACTTATGTAAATATAACCGAATATAAAAGAATCACCCTATCATGTGCCACAGAGGCAATTGCATTACTGAGGACAATCATGAGGGTAAGAAAAAATAATTACATCTCGCGGCTAACATCTACAGGAGCTTCGAGGGTAAAATCGCTCCAGGAGCTCACTAAAGGCGCAGAAAGAATACATTCGGAAGAAAACGGACTCAACGAAGTTTAAAAAAACAAGAGAAAGAGGGCCCAAGGGGAGGGTAAAGATGGGATTGTTGGAGGGAGAAGAATGAGAGTTGGGACAAGCATCGCCCCGAAAGGATGGGGGCGAAACAGGGGCTCGCGTCGGCAAGGTCGCCAGGTCCCTGTAGTATGTACTATAGGTCTGTTCTTACCAGGACCGTCAGAAACACCCACCCATCATCTTGTAAAAACCACCACACTTATCCTAATACAAAGGTAACGTCCAATTATAATCCGTCTGTCTTATATAGTGGTTCACACCCTCACTGTCACATTCTGTCTAATTGTACATTAAAATTTAGTTCGAGTGGCAGGGTCGGAGTGCCGATTTATCTTGCGCACGACTGGGAGGGAGTTTTCTTAGAGGTTCCAGGATCGGAGGTGTATTCTTTACGGCTACAGCAGGAGGTTGTTTTTACTAGTCTGTGACCACCAATTCCTTTTAGTTCACCGACCTAGTTTCCCGCTGGGGTTGAGTACCCAACCTTCCACTAGGTTGCTCGGCTTAACTCGGCTTTTGAGATGTGGGTATGTAAGAAGATAGTGAGAGAATCATATAGATAGATATAATAAAAAATGTGAATGTTCTAAGAAGAGTTAGGAATATCAAAAAATTACTCTGCGCAGTGCAAAGTGGAAAGGAAATTAAATCGGACATATCATTGGAGGAAACCGGATATCAACTGCAGCAGTTGAAGATACGGTTGAAGAGGAAGAGAGATGAGGAAGAAGAAGCTCGATATTAATAGATAAGGTGGAGAGAGTCAGATACAAGAAGACCAAAGAAGAGGCCTGAGACAAGGCAAAGTGGAGGCAATGTAATATATAGGATCTGCCAACAGAATGAACACCAGAAGATGTGATTGAGAAGTAGAGAATAATACACATTAAATTTATAATTAATCTTATTGCTATACCATATGCATACCGACGTTTGCATGTTTTTGTACTCTAAGTGACCACCAATTCCTTTCAGTTCACTGACCTAGTATCCCGTAGGGATTTGAACCCAACCTTCCGCTAGATTGCTGTGCTTAACAGGGGCACCACGAGTAGGTAAGGAATTGGAGAATTGAGGTGTGAGAGGCTAAGAGAACTCAGCCTGAGTACTTATAATCGCATCACACCCCCGTTTGCCAGAGTCTCTCGGTACCTTAAGAGACCCCCCTGGGTCGTTTCCCAGGGCCCGGGGGGAAGGTAAAGGTGGGATTGTTGGAGAGGCAGGAATGCGGGTTGGGTCAAGCATAGACATGGGCGCCGTCTTGATTTTGGTCAGCGGCGGCGTAGAGGCAAAATGAAGCCGGCGGCGGCGGCGTGACGGCGTGAACGCCGAATGTTTAATCGGCGGCGGCGGCGCGGCGTAACCGGCGCGGCGCGTAAAACTTCGTTCGTATACGGCAGAAAAAGATGAATAACTCGAATATCTCAGAGTATTTTATTGTAATTTTATCATACCTATGAAAAAATATAGTGCTACCTTGAATTCTACGCAGCACAGTGGGCTATAATCGAAAAAACCTGGTCAAAAAACCTTTTTCAAAATCTTTTTTTTGAGTGGGGACTTCAGTACTGGCCATTCTTGAATGAATCCTGCTTTTACAACCAAATTATTTGCGCTGATGACTACGCATTAAAATTCTAGAGGTGTCAAAATAAAAAAATGCCTGTTTTTGGTTTTCTCAAAATTCATCTTCAAGCCAATACTGAAACCAAATGAGCACAATCATCGGTTAAAAATCAATGCAGTGTTATAAATCATTCTTTAAGCTTCATTATGATTTGCTTAGGTGATCACAATTGAATATTTGATTTATTAATTCAACAGAATGGCGAACCTTCGTTTTACAGTTAACTTTCACATAAAGCGAGGAAAATAGTAGTGACCTACCACGATGTACACGAGCTAACTTATATCAATATATCATCTAAGCTCTATGAACAGTAATTGAAATAAAAATCTGTGACAAATTGCGACGCCGATAAATAAACCAACTTTTCGTAGGGGATACAGAGCCTTATCCTGATGGTGGTTGGCCACCATCCATGGTGATCTTATTTCTGAAAGGATTTACGAGCGAACGCGCTTCTAAATATTTATGTTTCAGGTATTAATAGCTCAAAGGAAATATTTTAGCAACTAAATACAAATAGATGATAAGATGAATAAAAATTTTCCACACTTTATCCGTTATACAAAAGTTAATTATTTCAGTAATGCATCACTGCTATGTTGGTGAACATGTCATTAAAAGGCAAGAATTATTTCCTTTCATCTTACAGTCATACCAAACGATGATCAGTTAAAATCCCAGACCACGTGCGCTCGACTCTAGGAACTTCTTCTTCACAAAATTGCAAGATGCAAGAAATATTATGCAGTGATGCATTCAGTAATGCATCACTGCTATGTTGGTGAACTATTCACTTCATGCAACATGTCATTAAAAGGCAAGAATTATTTCCTTTCATCTTACAGTCATACCAAACGATGATCAGTTAAAATCCCAGACCACGTGCGCTCGACTCTAGGAACTTCTTCTTCACAAAATTGCAAGATGCAAGAAATATTAGCCTGATTAAACTGAAAATATTTGTACACTAGTTTGATTTTGCTGAAAAAACGAATGCGCCCCCCGAAATATTTTCAAATAGTAACGCGGCTTACAGGAGATTAGCTACCCCGATCTATTTCTATTACCCATTATTCTTTCTAAGGAAGAAGGTGCATGATATTTGTTTTCATTGCTTTTCTAGAGTGGATGGGTGGACACAATCAGTGCCTACACCAGCTAATCTGTGAAGAGTGTGGGTTGCCCAGAATGTTTCTTGACGGTGAATGGTTTCTTTAAAGAAGCAAACGACAAGGTGTTTTCAAATAAAATTAAGGGAGTGTATGTGGACTAAACAGGAGTGAGAATAACTAGTGAGAATGTGATAACATGTATATGAATGAATGTGGAGTGAGAGAAAGGTTGTGTGTCCTGTGAGGATGTGTAAAGACGATTAGCAATGAAGAAGAATACTACTTTAAGAGAAAAATGTGAGTGGATTAAAGGGAGATATCCCAAAGAGTGAATGAAAGACCCTTTCCTGTTCCATAAGTCATTTCATAATAACACAATAGACAGTAAGGAATGTAGATTTACTATTCGGGGAAGAAGGGTAATTATGAGCATTCTGAAAGGGATATGCAGAAAAAAGGAGACACATCTATCAATTTAAGATTTTTATAGAAGAAAACCATTATCCGTAACAAGCGGAAATTTCGAAATCGTCCGAGAAAAAGACTAAATTTAGCCATAGATTCAGAATAAAATAACTTACAGGGCCAATTAAAGTAAGGGATTCATGTCTGCGAATTAAGCATTTATATAAAATGTAATGTAGATATTTTTATACATAGGTAAATGCTTCTCAGCGTAGTTAGTTTTTTTATTCTTTGGATATTTATTTTCATTTATAATAGTTAGAGAACATATGTAGAATTAAGAGAATCACAGTCGAAAAATCTTTGTTCAGCTGCTTATCCTTAAAGGAATTAGGTAATTTTTAAAGCTACATAACATACGTACTTGCTTAGAATTATTACTTACTTAGAATTTTTTTATTAAGTACTATTATTCAGTACTTTGTTCCACACGACAGGTCTCCATCCTCTTTTTTCCCGAGCATTCTCTCCATTTCAATATAAATGCTCCTCACCTCATCCACAAGTTTTATTCTTCTTGTTCCTTTTTTTCCCTCCACCAATCCTTCTAAGGCCACTTAAATGTGTTATTCTCTCTAATTCCATGACCTAACGAGGGCGAGCTATCTTTTTCCTTATTTCCCTTATGATTCTTCTTCTTTTACTGTATTTAAGTCTTCTTCATTTCTCAATTAATCCACCCATCTTACTATTTCCATCTTTCTCTATACCCACACTTCAAAAGCCTATGTTCCATTTCTTTTCCACTTTCTTAATGCCCATGCTTCCCGTCTATACATAAAAGCCCTCCTTATGTAACATTTAGCCTCTCTCTTAGCTCCAGATCTAGGCTTTTACTGCACAGTAAGTTTTTCCTCTGGCTGAAGGCCTCTTTTCCATTCCTATTCTTCTTTTTATTTCTACAACACTTCTCCAATCATCTAAAAATTTTTCTATTATGCCTTCAGTTATTCTCTCATCTTCACAGTTTACTGGCATCAGCTCCGTTCTTCCTACGCTTACTTCATTCCCGTATTCCTTCGGCATCTTTAACATCCTTTGAAGTACTAGCTTTTCATCAGCTAAGATTTCCATGTCATCAGCAAATCTCATGTATCTTACCGTCTTCCCTCCAATACTTACTCCTTTGTCTCTCACACATTAAATAAGTTTTAGATCATTTCCTCAACGTATATATTGGACAAAGTTGGTGACAGACAGCATCCCTGACATAATCCTCTACCAAGGTCTACCCAATTTGTCATATCCTTATTTATTTTTAAAG